>JAHBCN010012732.1:0-25741 GCA_019359885.1 Listronotus oregonensis
ACGTTATTTATAAATGTTAAAAACTCAGTTTTTTTTATGTTTCGAAGTAAAGGTATTTATTTAAATTTTATTTATTTTTGCGTTTTATATAATTTAATTGTTTTTATGTTTTTAAAATGGTGGCCAATTTATCACCAAAACATTAAAATTTTGTCTGTTTTTTTTTTAACTTTGTTTGGGTGAATTTCCAAACTGGTAAGAAAACCTTTAAAATAATAATAAATAAATGTGTCTCAACAATAAAAAAACGTATTTCTAATTGTTGGCTTGCGTGAAAAAAAATACTTAACCCAAAGCCGATAAACTTAAACAAATACTGTAAATTTAGATTGCAATTTAAATTAACTAACCACAATTTCATACTTGTAATCTTAAAGATACATTTATTTGGAATAAACGATACAACTTAAAAGAAGTTACTGTATGTTTTTATTAATTTAAAATAGTTTTATATATTTTAAATACTTCGGACAAGCAAACATGGGTATCTTACAGAAAAACACAAATGAAAATATTTATACAAGTTACTATTCCAAAAATAATGTATTTTAATTTTTTGAATGAATTTAAGGCGATTTTTAAATACACAACACTCTAAAATATAAAATCTAAAAATTTTAATCTGTTGTCACCAAACGAAAACACAAAATTTAAGGTTGTTTATAAATAAGGATTTAATTTTCGTATATCTAAAATATCCAGTAGCACTTGAATTATATTAGATATTGACAAGATACGTCAATAATTATAAAAGTTTCAGAAAAATTGAGTAATCCAAATGCCATCATTTTATTTTTTATATTTCTGTTCTAAATTAAAAAAATGTTATCTCTTAGCTTTTAAAGAAAAAAACCATGCCTATTTTTACAACTAATTAAAGTTTTTTACCAGCACAATCAAATTTTTTGGAATACTTTTGCTCACAAAAAAATGCTTATAAAAAATAATAATGAAATATACACCAAACCCAATAGCTTATATTATAGGAAATTTTAAGAGAAAATATATTTTAAACACGCCTTTTTAAAAGACCCTTTGTATAAAAGAAAATTTTTAAAACTTTTTCAAGAACGTTAATTAACTTATGTGATTTTTATAGGATGGCGTATTTCGTTAACACCACAGTTGACGCGTTTTAAACGCTCTAGTAGCTTAAATTGTTAATTCTGCCCATAAAACCTCTTTAAGGTTTATTGAATATAATAAACCACACTTATTCTTTAAAAATATAATTTGGGTGCACAAGATCTTGTTGTCAGTCGGTAATGTAAATATTAGGTACTGTTATTTATATCCGAAACCTATCCAATATTCTATGAATAATTCCTTAAAACCTAAAGGTTAAAAAATTCATTCACTATTTGCAAGAGGTAAATTTCAAAATTAATATAATTTTTTAAATAAATATTTTAATATTCTGTAATATAATGTTTTAGAGTGCACAGGAATCTTCAAGAACAACTTAATTTAAAGAAAAGTAGTCCAAGTAGGTGCCGAATTACGTTTAAAATTTAATGGCACTGTCTTTAAATTTAGCTTAAATGTCGTTTAAAGCAAAAAAACAGAAGAATTAAAAAAATAGAGCCACAAGGATCTTTGTTGTCGTTTTAATTCTTTAATAATTATTATATAATATACTGCTATATTAAATTTACCAAAAATAAAATTTATTAAACCCTGGATTAATTTAATTTAATTGGCTACAACGAGTAAAATCAAATGGCCAATATATATCCAATATGTATATATATATATATATATATATATATATATATATATATATATATATATATATATATATATATATATATATATATATATATATATATATATATATATATATATATATATATTGCACCAGTATAGTTATGTCTCACGATTTTAATATATATATATATATATATATATATATACTCATATATATATATATATATATGGAGCTATACAAAACAAGTACAAATATATATAGTATAATATGATATATTCATATTTGTATATATATGAAATATATACTATATATCGTGATATATATATATATATCTATATATATGATATGTATAGCAGTTATTTCAATATCTGTAAATATATATATATATATGGGGTATATATATACCTATATATACAATCTCTCGAATATACTTTTGCCTCACGTATTTCAATGGGATAGATTTATTGTGATAATAAGAATAACCTAAAGTTTTAAATGTTTGTGAAAATAGGGCCGCCCTTGCAAAAGCAGATCGTAATTTAAGTATTCTGTTTGACAAACTTTAAATTTTTAAGACAGGGCTTTTTAAAATAATCAACTTTTAAGCATTTTAGGGTCCTACTAAACTTAGCTTAAAGATAATGGGGTTCAAGCGATGTATTTTAATTAAATTTAAGCTTATTAAAAACCGCCGAAATTATAGGCTTAAAATGAAAACACCCGGTTTTTTAACCTAAATTTTATTTAATATTTGATATTTGCATTTTTGTGTCAATTTGATTAATTTCGTGTGTTTTGTTCCAAACATAACATGAAATGGAAAGAAGAATTTGATGATGATATGGCCCTGTACAGTTTTAATATTCATCAAGCTTAAAATTAACTCATGTGCAATATCTTTTTTTACTGTCTGAGGTAGACCCCCTTCAGTACACTTTATTTAAAAATTTTTATCGGCCGCTGCCTTCCTTGCGCCTATTTTTTTGTTTTCATAATTTTTTTTTAATCTTGCACAGTTTCTGTAACACCCATCAGGTGAAATAGCGTTAAATTTAGCCTCAACTTTTATCCAAGAACGGTTTTTTTTCTGAATTATGGCCTGCAGGCGCACTCCGTAACACCATAGAAAATAAATTTCCTGTCTATAATAGGAAATCTCTTTAAACCCTACTCCGTAAGTTTTCTCAGCTATAATCGGATTTTCGAATGGCTAGTTCGGAATATAGAAATAGAGAAAGACTAGCAAGGGTCTTGCTACGATTTGTTATCTTTCTATCCCATGACTTTGCACTTTAAAATAAAGCATTTATAATGTTTTGCGTTTTTTCATTTTCAAAATTTTCCCACATTTATTTAAAATATTTTAGGATTTTTAAACCAAGTTTCTATTTTAGAAAATAATCTGAACAGCTTTTTGGATTTTCCTTTAATATGTACTCATAATTTGCCTGTATATTTTCCTACCAAATCAAACATTTCAAATTTTCAAAAACTACTTAGAGCCCTATACCTACATTGCGCCAAAAAAGTATCGCATTACCTCTATTTTTTACATAAGACTAAGTGTAAACATGTCCCAGCGTAAATCTTAATATTTTCTTTAGAACAGGAGCTATCAAGATGAATAAAAAGTTAAAAAAATCAAGGCCAAGGTTTTGAGAATTAAAAAAATCTGCTATGAATCTTTTCATATATTGTGCATTTTTCCATAAAGCAACCTATGTATGTTTTGATGTTGAATAATATACTATATTTCCGTTACCGACCTTTAACGAGCCACTTAGAGAAAATGATATGGAGTACCAACGAGTCCAACTTATTTCTTGTCTATTTCTATCTCTATTGATTTACGGAGTTCGCCTGCTGGTCAGTCTTTTTATTCTCAAAAATATTAAGCAAGTATATTGAAAGTGTCATATTTTCTTCATTTGAAAAATTGGTACCGCGTTGTTTTCTACTGTCGCTTATTTTGGTAGCCTGCTAAACATCTACAATCACCACAAGCCAGAAAATATATCATAAACATAACAATGAGGTGCGTGTCATAACATTAACTTTAAAATCTTTTTCGTGTGAAGTTAGTTGAAAGTGAAAAAATGAACTATTTTGCGAGAATAGTTTATTTGCCCAGCTTAGTAAAACCCGCTGATGGCGGTTCAACAAACTAAATATAAGTCACGCTTAAATTTTTTAATTTGGCTTAATAAAGCCGACTTAAATTTTAATCGGTGCAAGCGGCCCTTAGTCTACAAAACATAGCAGCACAACATTTAAGATTTGAGGGTTCTTTAGGGCGAGAAATTCAAATTCGTCCATGCTTTTGATGCAACCTGGTAGATGAATAATATACTATATTTCTCCGTTACCGACCTGCTTCGAGCCTACACCACTTGTTTTAGATGGCATAACTTTTTTTAAGCTTTGTATATTGGCCTGTTTATTTAAAAAAGAAGTTACTATAATTCCCGCTGCGTTAAATATGTATACCTCATTTAGGTCTCTAGGTGCAACTGTTTTCGAGATAAACGGACTTTAAAGCACTCCGCAATTTTCCTGTGAAAAATGGGTTTCGACCAATTATTTTTAAACTTTGCAAAGAAATAATTTTCAATACGCTAATCAAAAGTCTCCACGGACACAAATCCAAAAAACCCCTCTAACCCCCCCAAAATCAGCCTTAAACGTCACTTGGAATTTGGAGACCTTTGATGGTGATTTTGGGGGGTTAGAGGGGTTTTCGGGTTTTGTACCCCTAAAGATTTTTGATAAGCGTGTTAAAAACTATTACTTTGCAAAGTTTTAAAACAGCTGGCTTCTATAGGAAAACTGCGGAGTCCTTTAAAGTGCGTTTATCTTGAAAACAGTTGCTCCTAGAGACCTAAATGTGGTATACATAATTAAAGCAAAGAGAATAATATTAACTTTTTTTTAATAAACAGGTCAATATGGTAAGATTAAAAAAGTTATGCTATCTAAAACAAGTGTGGTAGGCCGTAGCTGGCGCCCTCTACTAGCAACATTAAAAGCGTGGACAAATTTAAATTTCTCGCCCCAAAAAACTCCCAAATCATTAATTTTGTACCGCTATGTCATTAACGAAACAAAATTTAAAGTTTGACACCCTGTATCTTGGTTATTATCAAGTTTGGGATAAGGCAAGTTTACGTTAATTGCATTATTTTGACCTAAGGAATCTGCTGTTGCTCTGTCTCCCATTACTTCTGGGACACCCGTTATATATATTAAAAACCCATTGTAAAATAGAGAATTGTGTTTATTACCACGTTAAAAATACAACTTAAATTATTTTTTATTTTATTCGTTCATACACACATTTAAGTTAAAAAGTCATAGAAAATAAAAAAATAATAATAAAAATGATTTAAACTATGTATTGTCAACCCGCTGATGATAAAATAGCATTTTAAAGAAATGCTTATTGCTTATTATTGGTAAAGCAACAATATCCAAAAATAAACTAAAGCATTTACATTTTTTTTAATGAAGTATTTAGCATTTTCTTAAATACATGACTACGGTTCGTTAAATTTCTTAACTTTACTAACATCATGAGGATGGTTGTGGTTCCCAACCTTTCTCAATACATTAATTTTTTCGTTAATCGTAATTTTGCATGGGCATTTGAATGAACTTCTTAAATCAATGCAGTTCCAATAAGTAACTCCTCCTTCAGCACGCTTGTTTGCATAAAAGACATAATTTCCATAAAGCATTTGTCTAAATCCTCTCTTGTTTATAAAATATTGAATTTCCTCTAAAAAAAATACGTTTTTTACTAACCAATAAATATTTTATAAAAAGTAAAAATTAAAATTTCAAGTAAAACCTTTTTTAAATAAATATATTTGTATTTTAGTAAAAATAAAACAACATTAAGCTGAAGTGTTTTATTAGTAAATATTTTTTTAATTGTTAATTGTTAAATGTAAACAATTCAAAATTAAATACATTTTAGGCTAGCCAATATCTCAAAAAATACACCATTTTTTTATCCACTAACCAACAGTGGCTGATGTTTACAACTTAACAAGAAAAGTGCAAAACTAAAGTTGGATAAAAAAAATTGCCCAAAAGGAAACAAAGATCCAATATCCCGAATACCTAATCAAATGATCTAATATGTTTTGGTATTTTTTAAATATAAGTAAACTTAACTCAAAAATATACTTTATGCCATAAAAAAATAAGTCTATTATCACATTAATTTCATTAGGCTATTATTATTATTATCTAAAATTTTAAATTAAAAAAAACATGATTGTTAGTAATAAGCAAATACATTTACGTTTTGTTACCTTATCACTTAAAAAAAACCTATCTATCTTAAAAATTTTAAATTAAATAAATAAAATAGAACAACAACTAAACAAAATGTTACAGTACTAATAGTTAAAAAATACACTAATTGTTTTGATTTATTAAACCAAATTTATTGCAAGATTAAAATTGAATTAAAATTTGCTTGGAAGTAGGCAAACCTCCAATATCCCCTATTCCTAGTTACACCATCTTTAAATTGAAATATTTTACTGGTTTTTACCTATAAGTAAACTTAAATTGAAATATACCTTATATCGTAGGCGGCTCCATAAATCCTGCAATATGAGAAAAACAAGCAAGTTTAAATGGTCGCATTAATAAGTATAGAGACAAACAAGTCCAAACATACAGACAGGTCTAGTGTAGTAGAAACATAGGCAGGGAACCGATGAATTTACTACTGTTCGCTTTGATCGATAAAAATATGCGTGATTAACCGAACGAGATCTCAGTTTGTAATATGCTTTCGGACGGGTGTGTTGTATGGTTTAAGGCGCGCTTAAAAATTAAGAAAAATATATTTATTCGGTCTAATCTGTTGAGAAAACAGTTGATACTTAATACCGTTATTTATAAATAGGGAATTAAATACCAACAGCTTTATTTATCAGTTCATTAATTGCCAAAGCAAAATAAAAAGTAAGTTTTTTTTTATCCTGGGACAGTCCACGAAGGCTGATGCCTAAGTACTAACGTACCGTGGGTGTCTAAACCCAAAACTCATTTCTAAAATTAAAATAGTACGCAATGAAAAAATAAATAATTATAAACATAAAAAATACTCTAAAATGAAATTATAATAAAAATTCAAACAAACCTCCTTCTTGCGCAAGATAATATCTCAAACGATCGTAAAAACACCGTCTAACGTTTGTTAGCATATTAGGGCTGATAGTTTAAAAAGCTTCTTCGATTTTTATTCGAAGTTCTTCTAAATTATTAGCCCTATCCTGACCATAAACCTTATTTTTTTAAATATCCCCACAAAAAGAAATTATTAGGAGCAAGATCTGGTGACTTCGCGGGCCACAAAACGGTTAGGAAACATATTGTTCTAATATCCTTGTGTCCATTGTGAGCGGGACAAACATCTTGCTGAAACCAAATATTACCAAATCTTACTCCTAATAATTGGCGAATTGCCGGTACAATTTGTTGTTGTATCTTCAAAAACATTCCACTTTTATCGCATCGTTTTAGCGAGTTTTGTTTCGCTAGCTCGAGTCAGGCGAATGTAAGTCAATTCGCCTAGGTGTTTTCTACAACTTCAAACGTGGATTATCTTACAAAGAGTGCCATGACGAAATATCTGAAACTTTCGGCAATAAGTGTCTTTTTGTCTCTACCCTATTACGTTGGTATGAAGAATTTGAGCGAGAAATCTTCAATTTAGATGAAGATGAAGGATCGGGCCGCCCAGTGACGAGCAGGTCTTAGGAAAATATTGCCTCAGTTAAAAATATATTTACAGCTAATCCTCGAATTACTTATAGACAGATTCAAAAAAATCTTAGTATTGGTGCATTTACCTTAAATTCGATTTTGCATGAAGGTTTGAAAGAAAGAGAGGTATGTTCTTTATGGATCCCTTATTTCCTCGATGAAAGCCAGCGAGCAGCGCGTGTCAATTGGTGTGTAAAAATGTTAAAATATGACTCTGGTCATTCAAAGGATGTTGATTCAATTATCACAGGCGACGAATCCTGGTTATATTTTTTGGACTTTCTCAGTATATCTCAATCAAACCTATGGGTGTTCGAAGATGAGCCAGAACCGACCAAAGTTAAACAACAAAGATCAGTTAAAAAGAGAATGATCGCAGTATTCTTTGCTAAAAGAGGCCTCATAAAAAGGGTGGTGTTGGATTAACAGAAAACCGTCACTGCTGCTTGGCATATAGGCGTTTGTTTACCTTAAGTTATAAATGAGCTGAAAGAATTGCAACCAGTCACGTTTCATTACTCACATGCACTTGCACATTACACATCGGGCAAGCTAGACTCAGGAGTTTTTGACCCAATCGGAACTCACACTGTTGGATCATCCTCCCTATAGCCCGGACCTCGCGCCTTGCGATTTCGGACTTTTCCCTTTTATAAAGAAAAAACGAAAAGGCCAAAAATTCACAACTGAAGAGGTATTATTAAGTGCTTGGGATAATGCATGTGCTTTAGTTTCAAAGGATAAATGGCAAAAGATGTTTAGTAGTTGGTTTATACGTATGCAAAAGTGTGTAGACTTCGAGGGCAATAAGCCTGGGTAGGTTGAGTGGTAAACTATAGATTTCAACTCTTAAACTAATTCAATCCAATCTAATCTACTTGTGGAAAAATTCAAAGATTTATGTACAGGGTTATTCATTTTAAAGTAAACGAGGCTTTATTTTTAAACTTCTTTGTACTTTTTTAAAAAACGAATATAGCCTTTTCGTGTATTTTTTTCCGTAGAATTTAATAATTTTATCAGAAAAACATTTGAAACAAAAACAAAAAAGTTACAGCACGGGTGACGTATTTTTTAAATTGAAATACCCGGTATATTTTTATATCAATAGATAGAGATTTTCACTAGGAATTCGGTGATATAGGGATTGCTGGGTTTATTTCCTGCGGTTCTGCCACGGACGTATATAAGGGGGGGTTTAGGGGGTCCGGACCCCCCCATTCATATCCATCTTACTTGTCCAACAGAAAAAAATTACATGCACCGCGCCGATTGTAGAAAACGATAGGTGCTTAGCAGTGGCGTAACTACAAAATTTGGGCCCCCCTGCAACTTTGGAGCAAGGGCCCCCTAAAAATGCAAAATATGCAAAATACCATTAAAACAAATTAAGTAACGGAAAAAAACTCTGAATTTTGAATATAAAAAACATGTTTTAAAATACAAACTCTAACACGAAAAAGACAAATAGAAAATAGAAACATATTCAATTTACAAAACACAAACACTAACTTTAATAACAGATATAGTAAACTAGAGATCTAAGAAATAAAAATAAATTAAAACTATTAAAAGTTTTTATTCCGAGCTTTCATATCATCAAATTGATTAATTGCTTCAAATTTAAAGGTGTTTTTTTAAACTCTTTTTACTGTTAATTAATGTTACAGTTTTATTATATTTAAGTAAAATTATATAGTTTTCTTTATAGAGATAAAATTTAAAAATTACTAAACTAATTAATTTTTTTCAAGCTATAAGACAAACATTTCTAACGAAGGGGCCCATATAATTTTACGCCTGGGATTTTTGCAGGCGGCAAGTACGACGACCGGGGCTCTACCGGGCCCCTCGCGTTCATGCCCCCCGCCTACGCGGAGGCCAGCGGGGGTGTAGCTACTCCACTGTTGCTTAGTCCGCCGCAGAGCGGGGGAATGGGCACTGCCCCGCCGCCCTCGCTTTTGCGGCGTGCACCAAACCAAGCTAGTTTAGTCTATTTTGTCTCTTTGCGTTGCGCAATTATTATAATACAGAAAGAAGTGTCGCTTTTAAAGAGTATAAAACGAACAAATCAGGTATCTCTTTTGAATTTTTTTTTTTAAGAAAGAGAGACCAAAGCCCAATGAACTTTTGTCAAAAGACAATGTGGACCTTCGTAATTTTTATTGCCTCTGCCCTTGGACGTCTTGATTTGTAATGGTCCAGCGTAGTCAACTCCCGAGTGGGAAAATGGTTGTGATGGTGTAACTCGTGCTGTCGGGTCCCATTAATTGCTCGGCTGTCTGGGCCTTGAATCGAATACACTTTATGCATTTTCCAATGTTAGTTTTGACTGTTCTTTTCCCATTGACGATCCAGTACATTTGCCGAATGTATGCTAATGTTAGCTGGTTTCCGCTGTGTAGGGTTTTCCAATGAGCATCATTAATAACCAATTTCCTAAGGTGACTATGAGAATGCAAAATCGCAGGGTGTTTGGAGTTAAATGACAGATGCGATTTCTGCAGCCTTCCCCCGACACGAAGAATCCCATCAGCATCTAGAAATGGATTAAGATTGAGTATCTTACTAGCCTTGGCAACTTTTTCTATAGTCTCTCCGGTAGCGTAGTGGTCAGAGCCTCGGCTCGCCGTGCCAGCGATCCGGGTTCGATCCCCCGACGGGGAGACATATTTAGGTAGTAGTTATTTAATATAACGTCCGTGGTGGCACTACCGCATTGTCTAAAAGGTGCTGTGAAATGCAATATTTGCATGTTTCAGTGCTTGGACTGCGTTGACGGAACTGGGGAAAAAGATGGGTTAAACATCGGAAAACCCGGCACTCACGGTACTCTGGTACTTAGGAGCATATATGTATATGTATAACATATATTATATATATATATATATATATATATATATATATATATATATATATATATATATATATATATATATATATATATATATATATATATATATATATATATATATATATATATATATATATTTATATATATATATTTATATATATATATATATATATATTTATATATATATATATATATATATATATATATATATATATATATATATATATGTATATAAAAAAATCCTTCTTCACAAAGATAAAAAAAAAGTAGAGCATCAATTTCTTTTTTCGGGACCCCTCCCTTGTCAAAGCTATAGCTACGTCCGTGGGTTCTGCTGCAGTTGTCTAAAAACTGCATAATACTATAAGAATAGTTTTACCTGAAAAAATCTGGCTGCCACAGTTCACAGGTGCTTATTTGTCAAATTCAAGAATTTTAAAAATTCGTTTATTACTTTTTGGAGTAGTTTTATAATGATGTTTTCATCAGAAGAACGGCTTCAAATTATATTATATGCTAAAAATGATATGATATATCTATTTCTAAACCAAGCAGCAAAATTACAATAAACGGGAAAAATTAAAATACAATACTAGGTAAAATATGGTGGTAATAAGAGCACTAATAACAAAAAATTATAATATTACTAATAATTTAGATGTTCTATATGACCCCCGTTGTTTTTGAAACATGATCTATAACCCCTTCTTAGCCTTTCTAAGCTCGCTGATATTATTTGAGGTTCTTGGTTAAGACGATTAATTTCATTTACAATTTTTTTTCTCATTTTTTTCGTGTTTGTTTTTCCATTTCGGTAAACGACATTCTTCAAGTTACCCCATAGAAAAGTGTCCAAAATTGTAATATCTGGACTATTAGGTGGCCATCTAATAGTACCATAACGTCCAATCCACTGATTGTATCGGCGATTGAGATACTGCACAACTTGACGAACAGCATGGGGCGGCGCTCCGTCTTGTTGCCAAATTATCTTGCGATATGTTTCGAGTAGCAATTCTTCTAAAATGTCCTCAATATCGTTTTCAAGAAGATTGAGATATTTCTCCAGTTAAAGATTCCTCATAGAATATTGGCCGGACAATTCTATTGTTAAGCACACCACACCAGACATGATGAGAAGACCTTCTTTGGTATTTAATCTCTTGAAATTTCCTGGGATTTTGTCTTGCCCAGCTGTGCGTATTGCGCCGGTTAAACATTCCCGATGTAGTGAACGTAGCTTCATCCGTCCAAAGAATCGTTTGAAACAGGGTAGGGTCGTTATCTTGTTCATGGATTAAAATTAGGGAAACAAATTGAAAGCGAAGTTTCTTTTGTTCACGTGTTAAATGCTGCACTGGAAGAACGTGATATGGAAGATACTTAAAATATTTCAGTGTTGTCTAAATAGTCGCATAGTTTACTCTTCTTCTTGTAGGGTCATACCTCAAGTCTCTAACTGCGTCAGTAAGTGACTTCATGGGATACAAAGTAAAATAATTTAGAATAGCTCGATCCCGGTTTCTTTTTCTCATTGTAGACCTTTTTCTAATATGTAACGATTTTATTTTTTCAAATAAAACCTTCAGTTTTAAAATCGTTTTTACTGATATATTTCGGTGGAAATTTGCAACATATCTTCGTTGTGTTTCCCAGGCGTTTTCTCCACATTTATATTAGAGAGTTATAATTTGAAGCCGTTCTTCTGATGAAAACCTCATTATAAACCTACTCCAAAAAGTAATAAACGTATTTTTAAAATTCTTGAGTTTGACAAAAAAGCAATTGTGTGTGTAGCAGCTAGGTTTTTTCAGGTGAAACTATCCTTATAGTATCATGCAGTTTTTAGACAATTGCAGCAGAACAGCAGAAAATAAACCCCGTGAAAAAACATATACGGGGTATTCCATTTAGAAAATACGTCACTCGTGCTGTTACTCTTTTGTTTTTGTTTCAAATGTTTTTCTGATAAGATTATTGAATTCTACGGAAAAAAATACACAATATTCGTTTTTTTCTTTTAAAAAGTACAGGGAAGTTCAAAAATAAAGCCCTGTTTACTTTAAAATGAATAACCCTGGACATTGGTTTCTGAGAGATTTAATTTTGAAAATCGTCCATATTACTACTAACTAACTAACTCATTAATATTATGGGGCACTTCCCGAGGAAGAAGAAAAAAATCTGAAAACTGTACATTTTTTCTTGCAACATCGTGAAACAGGAATGTTAATACAGTATATTTAGGAGAAATTATACAAGTTTGCAATCTGATGGAACCGAAGTTACTGAGATCATATTTGCCTTAAAATTTGAAATTCAGGCAAGATTTTATAAAAGAATAAAGTAAAATTATGGATAAAACTTGTATTAAAACTAATTTGGGATGTCAGTATTTTAAGATGCTAAGCTTTAAAGATAGGAACTGGGCCCCTATTTAATATAAGTATTTGGATGGGTGTGGTATACTTTAATTACTTAAGGAAAATAAGACACTTGTTCCTATTCGCAGAATTTTGCTTAAACATGTATTTTGTATTATCAAAATTTTTTTCAGGAAACCATTTTTTAAAATATTTTCCAATAGCTTATCTTTTATATAAAATATTTGTGACAGGGTGTGTTTATTCTCTTACAATTAATAACCTTGTACATACACATATAAAAACAAAGTATGTCTGTTGACTAACTGGTGTTCTTTCGTGGAATTGGATATACCTATTTGACAAAAAGCATAAGCTTAGAAAGTGACGGTAAGTTTCTAACAGTATAATATTCTTTACATAAGGGTAAAAACAAGTCTGTGTTTGGAAAGCTATGACAATGTGTTCCTGAAAATCCAATAGTCTTATCAATGTGCACAACACATCTAGCAGAACATTTTCCTTTATCATAAAGCTCACATTTCCAATAAGTTGCTCTATTAGAACTCCTGTGTTTAGTATAGCGATACCCGTTCACTAGAAGGGAAAGTGTATTGGTTTTACCTTTTAAGTATTGTCCTAAAACTGAAAAAAAAAAGTTAGTCATTTTTAAAATATAATATATACTAGAGAATTCCCAACCGCTGTGTTTACACATCGTCGTTGTGGTTGGGCCCAGTAGGATCTTTTGGAACATGCGCTAGAGTTGCTGGTTATCGGCAACTCTTGTTGCCACCGTATGGAAAGGGATCCAAAGCTAAGATAAACACAAGGCTTAACTCAATGTAGCATACCGTTAAAATGACATTATGTCTCCAACGGTGCCTCTGAGATACAGGGCGACCTCTCAGAGTTTCTAGCCTTACTGCGGTAATGCGGGGCTCTGCCGTGGTGGACTATTACTTCCCTAGCTCCAAGCAGAAAGAGGACAGAACCGCTTTCGTAGGAAAAAAGTGACAAAGGTGCCCTGACCGAAACGGATAAATCCGTTTCGAGAGGTGCCACTCAAGGTCACAAGCAGACAAAGGTGCGCCGACCGAAACGGGTAAATCCATTTCGTAATGTGCCCCTGAAGTCACCGGCGCCTGTTTCACGGGGAAGGGCTAATCCATCCCGAACAAACAGGTGCTTAGGAAGGGTTCCCTGAATCCAAACAGAAGGCGGACAGAACCGCCTTTAAACAGAAAGCGGATAGGACCGTTTTCATAGGATAAGGCCGGAGATGCGGCCTCAGAAAGAACATCTGGTTTCTGTAACAAGGACCTGGTAGCTACCCACGTCACTAGACCGGGAGAGACATGATGGATCTAATCGTCTGCTCGTCATACTCTCCAGGAGACAGGGACACCAGGACACATCAGAACACATTGTGCTCGTGTCCGGTAGCGACACGAGTAAGAGGAGATGTAAGAACTCTCTCCCCCTGGTATCGGATTCATTAGAAGTCCGATCCTATTGGGAGGAATATAAAAAGGTGTGAGCCACAATAGACCGAGCGGTCGCAGTGGAGGGCGTTAAAAGTCCACTCACTTTAAACATACCTACCTACCTACTAGACAATTTGTGATTTATACTTAGGGCCCAGTAGAATCCCAGCGAAAGAAAAAAACAAACATCTTTAGAGTGTCAAACTTATAAAGCTAATCCATTGTACTTCACAGCGTCGGGTATACTTACTTTTTGACTACTTAGTATAGATAAAAATGTTCAACATAAAAAGGATGGTGCAAAAAAAAATGGCAAAAATTGAAAACCTGAACACTGGGTTTAAAATTATTATTAAAAATTAGTTTATTAAAACAAATTATTACATTCAGGGATTTGAAAAATTATCACCAATTATAAAAGACCGATTTTCGAAAATGCATGTTTTAGGTTTTTTTAAAATTTACAAAAACCTGAATAGATCAAACCACGCAGTAAACGGGATTAGCCACTAACATATTTGTCTAAAAATTTTCCCATTTAACCGATTTTCTATCTATCCTGGTTTCCAATATCCCCATACATTCCCCATCAATTTGGGACATATTTACACATATATTATATACATATACATTTTTGGAAGGTTTTAACCTTTTTAGAAAAGACATAAAATATGTCAGATAATTAAAACTATTTTTCTAGGCCTCCTTGACTCACTATTGGTTGTTTTAATGGCATCCTGGATTGAATTTAAAAAACATATATTTTTAAACAAAAATGTCAAAAGTTGACATGTGGAGTGTCATTATATTCAGGATGCCATTTTCTATCGAACAGGTAAAAAAATAGAGGGTGTTTCATTTAAAATTCATAAGTTAAGGTCATTACCGGGGAAACCGAAAATCATCAGAAACAATTAAAACTTTTTTTTAATGCATTTTCAGATCATATATTGGCATGCCAAATTTTATTTTTCCAACTTACAACATAAAAAAGTTATAGGGGGGAACCACCTTTGAGAAACACCTGATATATGTTATTGTAAAGGACCGAATTTTGTGAAGTTTGGCCGGTGAATGTCAAATACCAATTAAAAAAAAACTAACAAGTACTATCCAAAACTAACAACTTTGGTGCGTTGGTTGCTAACCAGAACGCAGCAAAGATGATAGTTTTGGTTAGTGTTTGTTTGTTTTTTTTTTAACATTTGACATTTACCGACAAATGTTGACAGTCACCAATTTTGATCTCTCAACGTAACATATAAACACAAAACGATCTTTCGTTTTCTTAAGTTTAAATTTTACGATAAATGCCAATTTTTTACGCTGAGAGCGCTAAGAATTTTCAACATACCTTTCTTTATCCTTTTACCATTAAACCCCTTTAAAAACATATTTTAAAAAATTGTTTGGAACCCATTTGACATTTTTTTAGTATAAATATTTCTAATAACAATGATTTGGCTTTGACAAAAAAAAAGAAACTAATTTTTGCCCTTATAATTTTATTTTACTCTTTTAATAGAAACTTGTTGCGGTACAGCTGTATCCAAAGATATGTTTTCTCTTGGATGATTATGCGTGTAACACACATATACCATTCTACCCATAGTCATTAACGCAGCTTGGCATCGAGATTTCAACGCAGAATACTGATTACAACGCCATCTGGTTTTCTGTTGTGTTTTCTTGTGGATTACGAAAATATACGAATCAAGTATAATCTTAGGATTTTTTAGTCCGGGAAGTATATAGATTGTTGCTAAAATAAAAACAATTAATATATATTTTTTTTAATTTCCACACTGGATTTATAATTTAATCATGCAATTCTAAGACTATACAATACAGGGAGTGCCAAATTCAGCCTACATGTATTGCTATCTTGGTTAGTATACAAGATAGGGAAATGTTTTAGAGGATTTAATGGTGATATTTACAGTGCAGTTAATTTTATTTTTTTTTATTTAGTTTTAAAGATATTGGCAAAAAAGTTAAGACCATCGATATTGATTTTTGCTTGTATTTTATTTGTTTTAATTTTGACAGGATTTATACTATTTGAACACTTATTGGCGACAAATACTTTACCACCAATTTTTTTCTCTCTCTCTCTCTCTCTTTGATTTTTTGATATTTAAATAGCTGTTTAAATGTGATTTTTAACCCCGCTTGCCATTAAATCGTTGTAGAAATTATTTTTTCAAAATATTTTTTATCAATACATTTGGCAACCCCGACCCGACGCTTTATCAATGCATTTTGTGTTAATTTCCCTTATAAAGGTATGACATAAAAGCAAGAATATTTTATAAAATACAGTGGTAGAACTTTGATAAGCTAAAGCTCAAGAAAAAGGTAAAAAATTTTAAGTTATCGAGTTTTTTACTTATCGAGAGTTGAAGTTCAAAGCAATAAAGTTTCAAAGAAAATCTTTTGTTTTTATACCTACTTACGATGAGTCACTGATAAATACTTTAAGTTGTGAAGGTACTACTTTAAGTTATCAAGGGCCAATGGTAAAATTCTTTGTTCAGGTTAAAGAGATTTTGAACTTTAAGTAACGGAGGTTCTCTGCTTTAAAGGGAAGGGAACAACCAAAAACTGTTAAGTTGCCGAGGTTTTTATGTTATCGAGGTTTGACTTATCGAGGATCTACTGTATAATTTGTGTTTTACTAAAAAAATATTTTGACAAAACCAAATCTAAGCTATCTTCCACAGCTAATCGTCTTTCCTTTGTTTCACAACTGGAACAAGTCCCTTGTGTTTCTTGGTGAATCGCAGATCGTTGCTTCTGACATATTTAAAGCTTTTGATCAGGTATGGTATGATGGGCTTCTTAACAAACTTCTTTTCTACGTTTTTCCACCTAAGCTTTGTTCTTGGCTCTTCAGTTTCCTTTTTAATCGACGTATATCAGTTATTGTAGATGGTCATTCTTCCAGCTTTTATCCAATTAATGCTGGGGTGCCCCAGGGCGTAGGTCAAGATAGCAGATATCTCTTTCACAAGACCTTAATGTAATCTTCCTATTACCACACTTCAGGCACCCACGGTACGTTAGTACTTAGGCCTTAGTCTTCGTGGACTGTACCAAGTAAAAAAAAAATCTTGAGAAAAAAATAAAAAATTGCAAAAAATGTTTGCTGTATTTCTTATAAACCTTTCTTTTGCTAACTGATAATTCATCTACTCAATTAACATTCGATTACAAGCCTGATTTTTTTTTGTAAGTTTTTTTTTTGCAAAAAAACATTTATTTAGAAAAAATACTTTTTTTATTTTATGGAATTTTAAAGAATACAGTTTGTTAACTTATTGCCTACTATTTAAAGGCGGAAAAGTTTCCTTTTGAATTGCGTTGGTTTCTTATCTCAATTATTTTAACAAAAATGTTTCATTAGATTTACAGTTTTTAAAAAGGATAAGATCATCGCAGAGATAGAACTTTTTTTTTTAATTGCAAAAAATGGGAAAAATATATGTTAAAAATAAATGTCCTTTGCAAATAAACAGCAGAAAGTTTAAGGCTTGAAATTGCAGGTTAATTGAAGACACGAATTCTCCGAAAGCAAAAGAGAAGTTAATAAGAAATAAAGCAAACATGATTGTTGTTACGCATAATCTTACCAATATCGAATTTCTATCCTTTTTTGCTTAAATTTGGTTTTGTCAAAATATTTTTTTTTACTAAAACACAAATAATGTGTTTTGTTAAAAAATATTTTCAAAAATAATTTTTAACAAGTGGGGTATCGTTAAAATTTAAAGAGCTATTTAAGTATGGAAAAATTAGACCTTAATTGGTAAAAAAAAATACTGCATCGTCAAAATAAGCATTAAATCCGTCAAAGTTTTCTCCATTTAAACATTTTTCTGTCTTGTTTACTAACAAGATATATGTACACCGAATTTGGGACACCTGTATAATGAAGTTACACACGACCTAAAGGATTTGGTATTTTTCTTTTCAAGCAATACAATTATTAAGATTTATTTAGATCTTCCAAAATTGTATGTAAGGCATTGTTTATTAAAATTGACATTTACAAAAAAAACTTGTATAGACTAGATCAAATAGTTAAGCACTATAGAGACTAGGGCCGCCGCTAGAAAAAATTTAGAGGGGGTCAAAAAGTTTAAGTCAATTTACTAGTCTAGAATTAATTGAATTAAAAACACAAATAAAAATACCACAACTTTAATTACTAAATAATAATCATACTTATTTAAATTCCTAGGCAATATTGTAAAATTTCGGGATTTAGATGGAAATTGTTTTATTTTAAGTAATTTTAAAAAACCCAGGAGGGCTCGACGGACCCTCCCTGGTCCCCCTTGCCGGTGGCCTTGATAGGAACTTCCAAAACCTTGTTTGGTGTATTCAAAAGTTTTTACTAGAATTACCTTAAGTAGCTTAGACAAAACTTTGATTCAGTGTATATACTTATTTTGTTATATAGAAAACAAAACTGATATCGTAGATATAACGGACTTACAGATCAATTGTATTTAATAGGATATATTTACCAACAGCAGATTATTTTCTCTTTTTATTTTTAACATTTTTTTTATAGAATCTAACAAATTTTAGATTAGAACAAACTTTTAGTTAAATTGTATGATAATGTAAGTGGTATTTATCCTAAATTAAAAAAAAGGCACAAAAAGTATAAAGGTATTTTATTCTAGATATACCTGGACTTACGAACAGTCCTTTAAGTATATTGGAGGCAAACAATTTTATAAAAACTCTGTATATATAACTTATTTGTATAGCTACTATTTAAAACCTAAAAATTGAATTAACGGTAACGATTTGTTTTTACAAAAATTATTCAATTTTAGGTACGTAAACTAAACTTGTTAGGTTAAACAGACAGCAATGTGCACAATATACTGAAGAACAAAAAAACTAGACATATGTAAATTTAAAAAACATACTGGAATATAAAAAGATATCTTTGTAATGTAATGTAAATTGCTGTTGTTTATTTTGATCACTGGGTATACCGTTTACCGGTAATTATTTAAAAAAAATAGAATCTGTATTACTAAAAAAAATCTTATCTTATGCGGTAAACCATTCATAATTAATGGGCTTAATTTGCCGTCAAACCCCAAAAACTAGGTAGTCAAGGAAATGAAGAAATGCCCGAGGGATTTTTTGTGCAGTAAGATGGATTTGAATGCGGTTTTTTGCATTCGATTCGTATGAATGTCTACAAACTTTGTGAACAAATTTAATTAATGGGAAATGAAAAACTGCCTTTGTACAATAGAAAAATGGTCTTTTCGAATAGCATTTAAAAGTTTGCAATACTAAAAAATTTATAACTGGAATTTTACGACAATTCCTTCTAATATCAACCCAATTTTGTTACTTAGTGGTTTTTGAAGTCGCTGAATAGGAATATGACATTAACAAGGGCCTACAGAGTACTTGGTGCGCCCTAAGGATGGTGTAAACGTCATCTTCTGGAATTTTACGATAAATCCTTCTATCAGCTCAATTTCTTTACTTGAGGGGATTTTGTGGTCGAACACGAATCTGACATTGACAAGGGTCTACGGAGTACGGTGCGCGCTAAGAATGGTGTAAAAGTCGTCTTTTGGAGTTTTGCGACAGTTCCTCCTAATATCAGCCCAATTTTGTATCCGGGGGGGCTTTTGAGGCCCTTGCCAATATCATATTTGTGTTCAGCGACCACAAAAAAACCCCGAGTAAAGAAATTGGACCGATATTAGTAGAATTTGTCGTTAAACTCCAGAAGACAACGTTTACATCATTCTTAGCGCGCACCAGGTCTCCACAGATCCTTGTCAATGTCATATTCGTGTTAAGCAACAACAAAAACATCTTGAGTAAAGAAATTGTTTAAAAAATAATTAGAACTCTCTATATTAATAAAATACTTAAACCATTGATTTTAAGCAGTTTCTAAAATATTCGTTTTAAGTTATATTAATTAAAGTAAGTTAGGTATGGTTTTTTTTTGTACTTAACTTAGTTGCAAATAAACTGCAAAATAAACATGTAAAAGTACAAAAACTATCCCTGCCATGTAACTCCCACTGCCATTGCCGTATTACGACAACACTTGTTCCTCTTAAGTATTTAGTATAAATAAAAAATAGCAGTTTTATTTTAAATAAACTACATAGTATATTACATTTGCCTATTATCCCTAACTATTTTTAATTTTTGTGGTAACAATGTTTCATATTTGTTCTTATCAATAAATGCTGGAGCTTCGTGATTATGAGTTAATAATACCGTAACCACGTTTCCAGAGGTCGATAATGCAGCTTTACATTTTGTTTTATAATAAAACATGCATCTCCATCGCGTTTTTTCTTTGCCTTGTGAAAGAAGACAATATTCGTGATTATCCAAGAATATTTTGGGATACTTTCTTCCTCTACTTACATAAACAATACCTAAAAATATGTTTTATTATTAAGAGTAATTTCTTAAATGATTTTTTTCTGTTATATATATCGACATTAATTGGGATAACATAGAAGACATACTTATGTATTTTTCTGTTATGCGTTCCTGTGTAACTTAAAAAAATGTATTCAGTTGTCTGCATTACTAGACCACTAAGCAAAGGGTTTTTGCAGGAAAAAAATGTAGAAGTCTTTTTCTCGCTGGTTCTTTGTGTCTTTTAGACTGCTGAATCGAAATCTGAGGTTTGCCATCTCGCCAGACACGAGCTTCACAACAAAATTGCAAAAAACCTCATATTTTCGTCACTTTTTTCAGTTTCTTAACTATAACTCGAAAATAAGCGGTTTTTGTTAATAACTATGATATACCAAATTAAAGAAGACAAAATTTCCTAGAAATACGTATAATAACTCTTAAGTCTAGAACAATCCATAACGTGGTTAGATCGTGTTTAAAAAATAACATTTCTTGACGTTTCGCTAAAAAGGTAAAAAGATTATTCTAAGTACGCGATGTGGCCCTACTATCAACTTTATACACCTCCAAAATTAATTATTTTATATTTGCCAGGTATGTCCTGGCTACATTTAAGGAATTGGCAAACGTAAGTGAGGTCCATAGGTCAACGGGCCCTCTAGCTCAAACGACATCGGACTACTTTTAATTTAAGGGGAATAAGGTTGTTATACAAGGAAACATATTTAAAACAAATTTTTATTTATACGAAAAAAAAAACAATATTAAAGTCTATTGTGCAAAGACATACTAAATTGTGTCCTGAATGAACATGAACGACACATATACATATAATATATATATATATATATTATATATATATATATATATATATATATATATATATATATATATATATATATATATTATTTTTTTTTTTTTTTCGGAGATTCTTTTTCTTGGGTTTTGCAGTCCTTCAAATTACAATGGAAAAAAAGAAAAGTGTTTTTTTTCCAGAAAAATGTATTTTTTTAATTGTTTTGACGTTTCGGCCGGATATTCCCTAGCCTTTTTCAAATAGTTGTAGTAGTAGTCTGCAACAATTTTTTTTCATAATTACTCTTTAAGTTTACATTAAATCACTAAGCTTACCTTATAATTAACATTTACATTTTACGTACAGGTGTATACATCAATAAAAAACAATTTCATTTTGAACACATATAAATAAACTAACGAAAACAGATACACGCACGAGCCGAGGAACACGTCACATTTTTAAAATTTGGTTTTGTATACTGATCTTACTTTGGCAGGAATGCATTATCGTTTGTTGTTGGTAAAAACTGATGTTAAGTTATTTTTATAGAGAGGGGTGTTAATTTCTTTTTTTATTTTAATTTTTTTTGTTTAATTAGATTAAACGTTTTATTTAATTATAGAGCTATAAATTTTATTAAGTTGTCTAGTGTCAGTTTTTAGATTTATTGTGTTTTTGTTTTTTTGAATTTCAATCATTTCGTAAAATTCTCTTTTTTTGGTGTGGTTTTCAGTTTTTAATATTTTTACGTTATCAAAATCAAACCTGTGACTCGTCTCTGATGTATGATTTGTAAGGGCGGTTTTGTTTTTTTTGCCAAATTTATGTCCATTAATTCTATTTTTAATGTATTGGCTAGTCTGTCCTATGTACACCGAGTTACAGTTATAGCATGGAATTTCATATACGACGTTTCTTCTTTTATCTTTAGGTATTTTAGTTTTTAGCTTTGAAAAATTGGATTTAAGAAGATTATGTGCTTTATGACATACTGTGATTTTTTCATGTTTAAATGTATTTTGTAGATTTTGTGACAAACCTGGAATATATCGAAGAGTAAGGTAGTTTTTTGTTTTATTTTCCTGCTTTTTTGATACGGGACTTGTTTTATTGTAAAATCTATGAATTCGTTTTTTAAAAATTGATTCAATTAAATTATTTGGGTAATTATTCTTTTTTAGCGCTTCTTTTGCCTTTCTTAATGCATCGACTCTGTATTCAGGATCAGTTAGTTCTATCGCCCGGTCAGCGAGTCCCAGTATCACTGATTTTTTTGGGTATTGGGTGGGTAGAGTCGTAATGTAAGTATCTAGAGGACCAAGTTTCTTTTGTGAACCATTCGGTTTTGATATGGTTTTGTGTATGATACAGTGTAAGATCTAAAAAGTTTATTTTATTTTGTTTTTCGATTTCAATAGTAAATTGTAGTCTGTTGTGATAGCTGTTAAATAGTTTTAATATATTTTCATGTTCGTTTGTAGGTACTGCCGTTATACAATCGTCTACATATCTATAAAAAAATGGAATATTGAAGTTTAATTTGTTTATTATTGTTTCTTCGAGGTCCTCTAGAACGATTTGTGCGATGACGCTAGAAATCGCAGCACCCATTGCGCAACCTTCAATTTGTTTATAAAAGGTTTTGTTGTATAAAAAATATGTTGAATTTAATGTCAACTCAATGGCATTTAAGAATTCATTCATGGGTATATCAGTGTATTTTTTAATTTCGTTCCATTTTTTTGTTAAAATTTGTTTTGCTAATTCTATAGGAATATTTGTGTAAAGTGATATTACATCTAGTGAGATTAATGTATAGTCTTCAGGTATCACGATATTTTTTATTTTGTTTTTAAAATCCCAAGAGTCTTTTATGTAGTATTGGTTTTTATTTATTACTTTTTGCAATATGTTTTTTAAAAATTTTGAGAGTTTTTCGAATGGTGACCGTATACATGATACGATGGGGCGTAAAGGAATATCCTTTTTATGTAGTTTAGGCAACCCATAAATTCTTGGAGATAACGAATTATGTATTTTAAGATCTTTTGAAGTTTTTGGAGAAATGTAAGCTTTATTTTCCCATTGAGTGACTATTTCATTGTTTTTCTTTTGGTCTATGATTGTAGGGTCACTATTGATTTTTTTGTAGGTAGTAATATCTGACAGTAGGCTTTCCATTTTATTATTATATTCTGTAGAGTACATTATGACAGTTTTATTGGATTTATCTGGTAAATACAGTCGATGCATTAAGAAAGGCAAAAGAAGCGCTAAAAAAGAATAATTACCCAAATAATTTAATTGAATCAATTTTTAAAATAGATAGATTTTACAATAAAACAAGTCACGTATCAAAAAAGCAGGAAAATAAAACAAAAAACTACCTTACTCTTCCATATATTCCAGGTTTGTCACAAAATCTACAAAATATATTTAAACATGAAAAAATCACAGTGTCATAAAGCACATAATCTTCTTAAATCCAATTTTTCAAAGCTAAAAACTAAAATACCTAAAGATAAAAGAAGTAACGTCGTATATGAAATTCCATGCTATAACTGTAACTCGGTGTACATAGGACAGACTAGCCAATACATTAAAAATAGAATTAATGGACATAAATTTGACAAAAAAAACAAAACCGCCCTTACAAATCATACATCAGAGACGAGTCACAGGTTTGATTTTGATAACGTAAAAATATTAAAAACTGAAAACCACTCCAAAAAAAGAGAATTTTACGAAATGATTGAAATTCAAAAAAACAAAAACACAATAAATCTAAAAACTGACACTAGACAACTTAATAAAATTTATAGCTCTATAATTAAATAAAACGTTTAATCTAATTAAACAAAAAAAATTAAAATAAAAAAAGAAATTAACACCCCTCTCTATAAAAATAACTTAACATCAGTTTTTACCAACAACAAACCTGCCAAAGTAAGATCAGTATACAAAACCAAATTTTAAAAATGTGACGTGTTCCTCGGCTCGTGCGTGTATCTGTTTTCGTTACTTTATTTATATGTGTTCAAAATGAACTTAAAGACTAATTATGAAAAAAAATTGTTGCAGACTTACTACTACAACTATTTGAAAAAGGCTAGGGAATATCCGGCCGAAACATCAAAACAATTGAAAAAAAATACATTCTTCTGGAAAAAAAACACTTTTCTTTTTTTCCATTGTAATTTGAAGGACTGCAAAACCCAAGAAAAAGAATCTCCGAAAAATATAATTAAATCACAGTCCAAGAAATTAACCTTTTTTTTTTTTTTTAAATATATATATATATATATATATATATATATATATATATATATATATATATATATATATATATATATATATATATATATATATATATATATAGTGTGTCCCAAATTGGGGATGTAGGGGGTCTTGGAAATCACGATAGATACAACATTAGTTTTGGACAATTATGTAAGTTAAGCTAATCCCGTTTACTACATGGTTTTATCTATTCAGGTTTTTGAGAAATTTTGAAAAACTTGAAACATGCATTTCGAAAATCGGCCATATTTTTTTTATAAGTGAAAATTTTTCAAATATGTAAAAACTTCTTAAGCAACTTTTTTTGTAGAATATGACCGAGAAGTCAATTTTATTTTCTACGTTTGGGTTTTTAGAATCATCATAAAATTTATTTTTTTTATATGGACGCCATATTGGATTTTTGTGCAGCCAAATAGTGCTTTTTATTCTGATTTCAACAATGAATAACATGTTATAATTTAAGAGTTTATAACCCTATTTATTTCAAAAAACAAATATTTTCTCAGTTGGCCTTGATTCCGGCGAACGTCATTTTTTTGTAAACAATATTAACAATTAGTAATTGGCAAAATAGATAAGCTAAACGGACATTTTACAGAAATGGGTTCGCGAACATAGCTATAACGTTAACACCGTGTTACAACAAAACTACACGTAACAAGTTAATTGAAACAAGTGAAAACAAACACAATGAAAAGTGGCTAAACTAAGATTCCCACTAAAATGAAGATGTAAAATAACGACTTAAAATTCAAAACGTTGTCCATTTCTCACAACATATTAACGATATATTTTTTTAAATGGTCCTAACTTCCCTATGAATGGTTGACTTAGGTATATAAAATTCTCTATCAACATCCCTGGCTGAAGATGTTGGATTTTCGTTAAAATGTTGGTTAACTGCAGCATCTCGTTGTCGATTTTCTTCAACGTACTTGTTAGGTCGTAGTTTTTCATAACTTCCGAATTAACAAATTTGTAACCAGTTTTCGAAAGTATGTTAGTTTTGGA
>JAHBCN010012733.1:0-25980 GCA_019359885.1 Listronotus oregonensis
TTGACGGGCTTTTATCTCTTTGTTCTTGCCCTGGATTTTTTTTTTTTAAAAACAACTCGATGTCTTTTCCTGTGGATTATTAACTAAGTCCGATTTTAATATCTTACTTGTCTTTTTAATTCTTCGTATTTTTTTTTGTTTTCTAATTTACTTTTGCTGTATGTGTTTTTTTTTTGTTCTAATTGTTCTTCTAGTCTTGTTATTTGAGATATTGAGATTTTGGGGATTTTGCTTATGCAGCCTTGCAGTCTTTGGCTTCTTCTACAAGTTGATTTATCTGAAACAAGGAAAGACACATATAAATTATTTTCCTACAAAGGAAAATACAAAACATGGGATTCTGGTTTGAACGATTTAAAAAAATTGATTATGTTGTTTCGATCAATAGGAACATTTTAAAAGGGGTTTTTTGTGCAGGCCAAGGGGAAAAAATACTGAATTATTAACTGTTTTTTAATTTTTAAAAAAAAAATAAATTTTATTTTTAAAAAAAAAAAATTTTAAATTTTAAAAAAATTTTTTTTTTTAAAAAAATTTTAATTTAAAAAATAAAAATATAATAAAAAATATTTTATAAAAAATTTTTTTTAAATATATTTATATTTTTTAAAAATTTATTTAAATTTTTTAAAAATTTTAAAATTAAAATATTTTTATTTTAAATATAAATATTTAATTAAATATATATATTTTTGGTTTTTCCCCCACAAGATATTTTGTACATTTAAAGAGGTACATAGTTTTAAAATCTGCACTTTTTTTGGTAATTTTTTAACAAGGTATAATAAAATTAAGGGACCCATAATTAAAATAATTTTCGTGTCCATCTACGGGGTGAGGTGCTGGGGGTTTCATTCACCATGTTTTGGTTTTCCTTTTTTTTGGATAAATCGTATTAAAATAAAACAAGTTTTTTTTTTAGGTATATTTTTTAAACGAAATGCTCTTATTTTGGCCAAGTTTTAACTCTTTATTTAATTCTACATCAAAATTAAATAACACTATACGTCAAAAATTGCGGGTTTTTTGGATAATTAAGTAACTAATAAAAAATTTTAAGATATGGCACACATAACAGGGGGTTCGGGGCCTTGGGGGGTTTTTTTAAAATTTAGTAAGTTGTTTTTTAAGTCAATAGGAACATCTCTTAAATAAAACATTCCTGTGTGGGCCTACAGGGGGCCAGAAAATCAAAAGGGGTTAAAGCTTCCCTGTTTCTTAATCCTAATTAAAACGCCCAAAAGCCTGACCTATCATTTAAATCCAAAAAAAAAAAAATTTTTAAAACCAAAAAAAATTTTTTTGGGGCTTAAAAGTAAAAAGAAATTTTGGCGATTTTTATATTTTTTTTTTTTTTTTAAAAATTTTAAACAGGGGGTGCTTCAGATCGAAAAATAAACATTCTTAGACAAGTAATATGTTAATGTCATGCTATATTTGTATTTTTTTTTAAATTTTTACTTTTTTTTTTGTGCCCAAAAGTCAAAATTTTAAGCTTATTATCTATTAAGAAATAAATAATTTAATGACCAATACTAAATTATTTTAAATTTTAATTTTCCCCCCAAATTTTTTTTGCGCGGCAAAAATTTTTAAAAGACTTATCCTAAAAAAAGGTTCCAGGAGGCATGGCGTTGAAACCTCCTAGATACTTCACTCTGTAGATGACAGAAAATTATTTTAGTTATGGGTAGCAATTTTATTATATCTTTTTAAAAAAAATTCCCAAAAAATCCAGATTTTAAAACTTTTCCCCCTTTATATGTCACAAAATATCTTGGGGGAAAAAAACCGAAAAATTTTAAAATTCCAGCCCCCTTCATATTTCAGACAAAAACCAAAATTTTTTAACTTAAATTTACCTAAATAAACTGCAGAAATGTATAATTTTAAAAATATTACAAGTATATCACCTATTAACATTTTGTTGGCATAATCCATATTATTTATTCGTTACTGGACGACCATTTTTTGCTAATTTAAATCAAAATATTTTAACTTTTAACAAAAAAATAAAATATTATTCCGTTGGATTTAGACAAAATTTCATTTTTTATGCGTTTATATTGGAATTTTCACAACTTCCTGATTTTTTCACCCTGCAGGCCTCCAAAAAGTCCCATTTAAAAAAAGTTCCCATTGATCTAAAAAGAACATATTCAAATTTATAAAAAAAAGTTCGAGAGCCAGAATCCTATGTTATGTGTCATGTCCTTTTTTTGGGTTAATTTTTATTGCATAAATTTGTCGTTGAAAAAAAACTAGAAAATTCCCCAAAATTGGGACAATATTTAAAATGGTAATAAATTTGGTGTACTTTGACAACATTAAATCATAAATATTGTAATAAATACACAATTGTTTTTTAAATAATTGCGTATTTTGATTATATTTTACTACATTATATCCAAAATAATCATTTTACTGCCATTTTAAACTTTTAACCACTGATTATAATCCAGGTGCTCAATAAAATAATAAAGGAATCCCAATTAAAATTTTATGGGAAAAATATATAAATAAAATTTATAAAATAATTCCATAATTAGATTTTTAAAACGAAAAAAAATTTACATTATCCCAAAACCAGTCGTTTGTAAATTTCATAATTTATAGAAAACTAAGTTAACGCCCTAGGGCCTACAAATTTACCAATAAATAAACAATAAATAAACAATAAATTATCTTCATTTAAGCATTTTTTTAAAAGAAAATACAAACAAACTTACACAATATATTTTTTCAAAAAAAAATTATTGGTAATTGCCAAAATTAAATCCCCCCTTTTTTAAAAAATTTTATAGGGGGGGGGGTAAACCCCCCAAAAAATTTTTTTTTTGGGAACGTTTTTTGAGCCCCTCATCGGGAAAATCAAAAACCCCATTTACAATTTTCCCCTTTTTTTTCACAGAATTTTGGGGTTTTTACATCAAACTGGTACACAATATTTTCAAACACCTTTTAGAAACTTGTTTTTATATTAATTTTACTTTTTTCCCCCTTTAATTGAAAAAATCCACTTTCACACCCGCAACGTGTAGGCAACCATGTATACACTGGGCCCTTTTTTTAAACAAATGTCGTTTCTGCCTTTGAACTTGAGAGTTCGCAATTCAATGGAAAAAAGGTGTAAAATAAATAAAAATACTATTTTTTAAAAGGGGCTTATAAAAATTTGGCCCCTTTGTGTAACAATCAAGAATTGTGTAAAAAAGAAGGAGGAATATAGTGAAAATTAGGTTATTTTTATTTTTTCTTTGATGATAAATTCTCGAAAAAAAAACTTTTTCCAAAAAATTTTTTGTAATCAGCCCCCAAAAACCCCCCTTCCCAAAAATTTGGGTTTAAAAAGGGGGGTTTTGAGACATTACCAAATTATTTTTTAAAGTAAAACGTACAATTTTTAAACTGACCGGAAAAAATTTCCCATTTCCATAAAACCCCCCGCAGTTGCTGTGTTACTTAAAGTAATACTTTTCCCAACTATTAGGGAAGCATTAGCCAATTTGGAGCTTTCATTATCATCCACGTACCCTCGTGCTACCGAAGAGCTCTTCCAGCCTCCTAACCTCATTAAGCTCTCGGAACTACCTTCCGCATCAGAATGAATTGTTGTCGTTGTACGTCTTAAACAATCACCTGTGTACGCCTTGGCATCAGGTAAACCCAAATATGTAGGTATATTTCCAAATGTATTTTTACCTATAGGCTGCACAGTACATCGTTCATCACGATAGAACAAAAAAACCTATCAATAGGTGCACTTTTAGGTCGCAAAGACACATAGTCCCGAATTAACTTTGTTGCGCACATTTCACTGTCATCAATAAACAAAAAGCTCCTTGCTTGCCCATTTTTACTTTGTGGAATGTCAAAATATATGCTGACATCGGAAAACTTCATTTTCACAAGCTCGTCTCTTCTACAAGCTCCGAATACACCTATCACTAATGCAACTTTATCTGCCAAATATTTTTCAGTCGGCGCTTCTTTCAAAAAAGTTATAACTTGTTCGCGAGGCAGAACCTTCGACTTTTAGGCTCCCAAGTTGCTTTAGGAACTGTTGCAGAGAAATCAACTTTTCATTACTTCTTATCTTCTTATGAACTATTAATTCTTTACGTAAAATTGAAAACTTTGTCCAAAGGGAATTTGGAAAATATGACTCTGACAAATCTTGAAAATAAGCCATCAAAACGGTTTCGTCCACACGGTCCACGCAGTGTTCCGTCAGTCAGGCCTCAAAATGGTAAAATTCTTTCTCGTAAATCCGCCTAGTTTTTTCTGGCACAAGCAAATGCTCAGCTTAGCGGACATTTTTATGCCTAAATCGCAAAATTATTTTTTATGTGCTGTCTTATTGACAAATAACTTACAACCATGGTTACCACAATTACGTTTCGACAATTTTTTCAGGTAAATGCTAGTACTTGATTTGGTTTAAACTAATACATTCAAAATTCATTTAAATTTTTCTCATATAAAGAATATTTAGTCGGACATGAAACGTTGAAGGTACCACGGGTATTAAGGATAATAACGCTTTCGGTCAACGTATATCCCCCGGTTCAAAGGCCCTCGGGAAACACACCATCGACCTCAAGCGTTATTATCCTTATAATACCCTTGATACCTTAATAACTATTATTGCATAACCCTTTTTAATTTTTTTTTCTGAGAAAATTACGTGTCATTTTGCTGCATTTTAATAAGCATCAAGCATTTTTTGCAATAAAAAATAAATATCCAAATCTCATTAAAAATCCTCTACAAACAAACTTTATTTTAATTCCAAATCAAACAAAAACTCAGGCCCGCAGGCATCGTTTTTGTCCCTTTTCTCGTTTGTCGCTTTCCAAAACTTTCTAATGAGCTAATCAATGAACTGAATGAAGACATACGTCTCTCGATGGCTGCTGATAGCCGGGGAGGCACCAAAGCAAGTCAGAGCAATAATTCACGTCGATTATTGGCTCGGAGATGTCGCAAAAACCGAAAACCGATTGCTGAGGTTGATTTTGAATTATTGTTTCAGATATTTCATGGTTAAGGATTTGATTCTGTTTCGGTTTTTGCTCTGTTTCGAGGGTCTTTTTCCTGACGTATAGGGTGAATGTAGTTTAATCAGGGGTTTTCAGAGTTATAAAATATTTATGAAATAAATAAATTAAATACATTACCGAATATCTTAAATATTACCACCAAATGGAGCAAATTTTTTTTTGCCTAACCAAAATTTATGGTAGTGTGCCAGTCCAATGTATTTTTTTTGTTAAAAATATCTTTTCTCTACCTGTTTTTACATATTTTTATTCCATCAAAATGAAAGTTTGCATTTAAAGGGTTAATTATTACTTAGTTGACATCAACGAAAGAGCTAAAATTATTAGTCGTCAATTAATACCGAAGTTATTTATAACATTTTCTCGGTGAATGTTATGTTATTGAAATTTAAAATGCATAATCTTTCTTGAATGTTTTCAAAAAGTACTTTGGTTTTAGGCAACCAACTTGACAAATGTTAATGTAAATATTACAAGGGTATATTAAGAAAAAGTCCTAAACCACTTAAATAATTTGTGTATATTAAGTTGCATATATTAAAATGGTTTATAAACAGAAAATCATGCATTAATGAGACCTATTAATGAATGATTGTGTATACGTTAATAATACTCATAAATAACGCCAAAAAATATTTTTTCCATCTAAAATAAATTGCTTTGCTATTGCTTCAATTTTCAAGAAAAATTTATGTTTATAACCATCGCAAAAGATTATTATACATAAAGTAAAAAATTATATTTTTAAAGTTACAAAATTTTTTATTAACCCTATCCACTCTGTAGAGCCTTCGCGACTATCACAAATTATCAGCCGAAAAACAATATCCCGCTTGCGAAACAGAAATCATATTTTTCCTCATCAAAACAATTGGCGAAGCATTTATAATGAACCCTTCAGGCCCCTTTGAGGGGGGCAGGTTCGATTTTCCACCCCTCAAATTAATCAATGCCTTCAAATAGGGTTGAAGGAAGATTACTAAATGTCTTTATTTTCGATATAAGTAATTGATTGATTCGTTCCTAAGTAATTTAAGTTTGTGCAAGGCAGTGGCAGCTCGTGCTCTAGTATATCGGGGGGCTATTTTGAAAAAGAAAATCGGACAGTACATTTTTCTGACGTTTTTAACATTAACACAAAGCATTTGCCTTGTTCAGTTCTATTTGTTTTTCTTTCTTAAAATTTCTTGTATAACAACTGTCTTTCTATATTAGCCTGGAGGTTAATTCTTTCAACTAAAAATTTCTGCTCTCTCTATATATCTCTTTTCTCCCTCTCTCTTTTATATATATATATATATATATATATATATATATATATATATATATAAAAAAAAAAAAAAAAAAAAAAAAAAAAAAACCGGGTTTTTTCTCAAAGGTGGTTCCCCCTATAACTTTTTTATTTTTTAAGATAGAAAAATGAAATTTGGTGTGTCGATATGTGACCTTAAAATGCATTCAATGATGTGTTCAATTGTTTTGACTATTTCCGGTTTCACCGGAAATGACCTCAAGTTTTGCATTGTAAATGGAACACCCTGTATTTTTTTTACCTATTCGATAAAAAATGACATCCTAAATACAATGACATCCCATATGTCAACTTTTGAATTTTTTGTTTTTAAATATTTAATTTTTTAAAATTCAATCTAGAGTGCCATGACGTCGTTAAAACGACCAATTTTAAGTCCAGGAGTCTTTTTCAGAAAGGTAAAAAAGATTCCAAAATTTTATTTCTATACATAACTCAATTTTTTCAAATGAAACGATGGTGGCTCGTTGGCATATTTGAAAAGAGCATTTCTTTCTGAATAATTTGATACCCCACACTTGATATTTTAAGTTAAATCAACATTAAAAAAGGAAAAAAATAGGCATAGTAGTTGTTGCTCGCAAATGCGAGGCACCAACGAATAAAACGACACCCCATCCAACAAATCAAATCGTTTTGGGTGAAGGCACAAAAATATGTGCTAAATCCCATATGAAATAGCTCATCGGTGCGGAGGGAAAATAAGACGCAGCGGCTGTAGCAGCTGCAATGGCTGCAGGTTCAGGAAGGCGGTCGGGTAAAAATAATTTCCGCCACGTAAAATATCGGTAAGGAATATATGGCGCGAATTTGAGCGACTAAGACAGGAAATTTATAAAATAAAAATTAAGATTTTTAATAATTTTTTTAAATTGATTAATTCAATACAAAATATCATTTTTAATTTTGTGGTCATTTACATTTTGTCTTGGGAGGCTACAGCCCTTTTGCCCTTATGGACCATCCGCCACTGGTGTAAGGCTATCTTTGTCTATATCGTGCGGATCATTCGCGAAAGGGGTGGATTTCAAAGGGGGGACGAAGGGGAAATCGAAGGAAATTTGATTGTGTACTGGGGGATATCCTGGCGAATTTAAAGATATTGATTGGAGTTTGGCGTGATGAAACTCGGTTATTAATTTCGCAATTTGATTGTCTAATATACAGTAAGAATCAAAAGTATTTTAAAAAAATGTTACAGAGTTATGCATTCAGCATATTAAAACCTGCCAAGTCATGTAATGATATTAAGCTTAATTTTTGTTTGGGTCTAGCATTGTCAACTGACCAACTAAGACCACCTACCTAACCCTATCTAAGCTAATGTCGGTAGGTGTGTCGTATTTTTCTAAAAATAGTAGTACTTTTTTATGAATATGTGAATGTAGATTTATTAACTTATTTGTATATTTACATATTTTTATAACGAAGCCTCCAGACCCCTTTTGAGGAGGAAAAATGACGTCAAAAATTCTAAAAACCATCTCAAAATATCTATAGTTTTTAAAATTTTAACAATTTTAATTTAAATTATTATTTTATTTTCAGTTAAGTTTTTATACTTACAATAAAATCTTATGTTGCAAGCCTACTAAACAAACAAAATCAACATTTTTATGAAATTATTCTGATATTGTTAAACACTGTTTATTATTAACGTAGCTTATATGTATAATTTTTTCGTAATTATCCTATAAATTTATTGCGCACATTACCAAAACTATAACAATAACAATTAAGAAATACAATCTTTCCATCTTTAAAACGGAATTATTACGAATTCACCGTTTATTTGTTCGGGAATTATGTAAATTTCGAAAATTTTAATTTTATGAAAATCAGGCTTTGGCATATCTCGACATCTATATCTCTTTCAGTTTCTAGAATGGTAACATTAAAATTTATTGTTTTAATTTTTATTCGGATCAAGGATTTCTTATTAACATATTGTTTAGGAGATGATGTGAGTGATATAAAAATATATATGAAAGGTGGAAAAATAACATAATAAATCTTCTTTGTATACAGTATTACTAGTAAAGTCCATATCATAAGGGATTTTTTTTATTAGCCTAATTCAACATTTTACTTTGGCATTGAATTCTACTTTAGTCAAGATGAAAATTGGCCCAAAAAAATAGTAGTGACGTGATTCGCAGTGCTTGTCAAGTTTTTTTTTCTAAAAAAATTCAGAAGTGGGGTTGTTTCTTAAAATATAGAAAAGAGTTATTTAATTTTTTTTTGTAAACACAATTTTTAGGTCATATGCAAATTTTAGATGTATAAGATTATTTTAATATTTTTTAACACTTTTCTTAAAAAAAAATATAAATAAAAATTAAAGGTATAAATTATCCCATAACTAAGGTTTTTTGCGTTAACGAAAATTCTTTATTGCTTTGTTTTTAAAAAATCCAATTGTTAATGAATAAATATTTTTTGTTAAAGAATCAAAAAAATTCAAATTATTGTTTTTAAAATTATGACCAAAGTAACCTTTTTCAAAGTATTTTTTTTAAACACCTTATTTTAAATTAACGGGCTATAACTTCAGACTATGACAAAAATTTTAATTTGGAACAATGTACTTAAATAACATTTTGCTCTTACTTCCAAATCAGAGTCTATTAATCTAAAGGGGTTATGACATCGTCGAGAATGGGGATAGAAAAAGTCCAAGACGTGAAGGTGTGAAAGGGGTCGCTTATGTTGGCGGCCCTGTCGGGTAACTCTAAAAGTCACTAGCATTCTCAGCTGTGGACATAGTCGTGCCACAAGTCGAAGTTTTTATATGGGGTTATTTTTACAGTTGAAAATATTTGTGTACAGAGTTGATATTTTATTGGTTTTACTATATTGTTTTTGGTAGTGTTTAGTCGTGTAGTTTTAATTAGTCCTTAGTGTGCAATACACCAAAAAGTTGTGTTTCCCATAAGGATTCTGTTATTTGCTCGGAGCATGTTAAAACAGACGATTTTTATATGTCTTCCAGAAAAATTGCAAAAGCGGTGATTATGAGATCCTGATCAAAAAGGAAAAGGCGATTAATAAAAGAAGGTAAGGTGAAAAATATGATTTATCCTAATGCTGCTATTACTAACAAATATTCTTTTATTGTAGCAGTTCCATTCAGTTTGCATTATTACACCTCGGATAACACAAACACAGTTTTTAAGTCCACCAGTGACTCTTTACAACTCGGAATGTAGTTACACAGTTATTAGTAAGTAAATTGAAATTTTTGTGTGATTTTAATTATAGTTATTTGTTGTCAAGAAAGTAATTAGTCAATATTGACTTGCTTATACCTAGAACTGATCAACTTTAGGTATATGCATTAATGTATCTTCAAAATGTGTATTTAATATTTTTTTCCCATTATTTTGTACATTTATTAAGTTTGTGGTTAGTTACATTCTTAAATTGTATTTAATTTTTTTTGCATACTTATCTACCAATTACTTGGTATATTATGTTGAAAATGACATGTTTTAAAATATAATTTATATTTTAGATTTGCCTTTTACAACTTTAAAATAAACTGATGTAAACCTACCTTGCACTGAAGAAGTTTTTGTTTAGATTGTGTAGTATGAAGTGGACTGCGAAGAACTTGTAAGTAAGTTAAACTTTCGAGTACCAAATAAGAACACGAGATCTAATTCTTTGTTTTATCTTGCAAGGGCTGCCAACAAACTATAAATGAAATTTTTCTGTTTGTTTTAAGTAGGATTTTAATGCTTAAATGATGTGTATGTTTTAAAATATGAAATGTAGTATACCACAAAATATTATTAAATAATACCATTAAGTACTGTGTTCTTTTCTTCCATATCAAAATGTAAAAATTTCAGTTGTATTTTATTTAATTGTTGCAATTGTAAATGTATTGTAGTGTTGTAGTTGCGAAACAAATAAAGTTTAGTTTTTTAGCAATAAACCTGTATTCATATTTTGTTACATAAAATAATTTATTTTATTGCCAAAGTGGAAAATTTTGCTATTATTCTGCAATATCAAGATGCTGTATGGTCCGTAAGAAAATAAATAACTAGTTTTTAAAAGTAACTTAATTAGTTTTTAAAATAAAATAAATTAAGGATTAATAGACAAGTTTATATATTTATGAAGTTATACAAAAACACCGTCATAAATTCCTAAAAAAAAAGGTTAATTTTTCTATGGCTTCCAGTATCTGATTTGGAGTTAGATATTTTGTAATCTTACAAAGATCTTCAAGATAGCTTGTAAAAGCCAATTTCTGATCCTGCATTTACAGAAAAGCTTCCTTCCTGTCTTTCTTCTATAGGTTTTTTCACGGCTTCTGCTTAGACGAGTTGGCCAGTATAATTCCTTTTCTGGCAGCTCCCAACAGAGCAACACGTAGTGCAACTTTTATGCATCTTTTAACAGTTCAGCTAGAGAGACCCCGAACTTCCCGCTTTCTTCGTTCCTTCATCCCTAGAGTGTCAAGACTATGAAACCTGCTACCTGCAGAATTTAAGTCTCTTGTGAATAAACTCCCTCTTACCACACTTCAGCCACCCACGGGGCGTTCATACTAGGCCTCAGCCTTCGCGGACTGTTCCAAGATAAAAAAATAATTAAAAACCCCAAACTTTAACTTGCTCATAAAATTTTATAAACGTCGTAATATAGGTGGGTATTATTAAAGAAAAAAAGGTGTTAATAATTCAATATCGTGTGTTTAAAAATAGAGTAAGTACTCATAATTATAACAAATCAGCAATCGTCAGTATTTTCTACATTTTAATTTTTTTCTCATTTTTAAAAATATTTAATGTAGTAGATACCATTGGAAAGGTTGTGTTGTCGCTTTAATTTCAATACTTAATTGAATTACATTTACATTTTTGAAATATAAATTTTGTTCGTCGGTATAAAAGCAGTTTTTCGTTTCCACCTCAATTCTACGCCACTGTCCGGCATAAAATCCAACATGGCCGAAATAGACCCTTCTTGACGTCACACAAGAGTTTTTCAATATGGCGGATGTCATAACCCCCTTTAGATTAATAAACTCTGCTTCCAAATTAGAGATAATTCATTAGTGGCAATTTTTACAATTTACTTGTAACTGACCCTGTATAATATCGGTGTAAAGAAAATTTGATTAACTTCTCGTTTTAGACCATGCAGACCATAACGCCAAAATGCTGTTTTTAAAATCAAAAATTTTTGGTCCATTTGTCTTATTCGAGCAACCAGAATTTTCAAAATTTTATTTGACCGCTTAGACTGCAAAATACAATTTGTATGCCATACTCTTTTAAATTGTAACGAACTTTTCATTAAAATTAGGTCAAGGCTAATTTTTTGGTGTACACTTACTGAAATGCTCAGCTAACTTATAGCAACCGTAAGTATTTGTATGTAAGCATTTTTTAAAACATTTAAAGTTTAATAAAAACACTGGGTATTTGGATCCGGAACACTTAAGAAAAAGAAGTTTACTTAGCTTAATTCTTTTTTTTTTATTACGTCACATCTCGTTTTAGGTTATTGTTTTAACTAAAAACCAGACACAACAAAAAGAATACGTTTGGAAAAACTTTCAAGCAATATTTCATCTTAAAAAATACTAAAAATAATGAAAAAATACATTCTAAAAACTTACATGAGCTTTACCATTCGCCATTTTGAATCAATGTTTTTCGTCAAACAATATTTAAATGACTGATAATAATTATTAATATTAAAACATCTTAAGCATATATCAGATAAATGATATTATAAATAAATTAAAAAGGCTTAATAAATTTATTGTATCAAAGCAAACAAAATATGACGATAAATCCCTTGATAATGATAAACGAAGTAAAAATGGAAAAAATAAGATTGTTTGTTAGATAAACATTGATTTAACCTGGAATGAACAGCATGAGACATTTTTCCAGTGACAACGATACAAGGAAATTAAGACATATGTATTTAAGCTACCATTGGCATAATATTGCCTATTTTATCAATGTAGCACTTTTATTTTTTAAAAATAATTTTAAAGTTTTTTGTCTTATAAAAAAATATATTTACTTTATTGCCAATACGATGGCACTACTTACATGACCCTTCCTAGTTACCATCTCACGTTTTACCTGGATAGTTCAAAAGTAGGACTTACTTTTGAACCTTTTTTCCCAAAAATTTAACGTTCCGTCGCAAATTCTAAAATAAAAAGTGTGTTTCGTTTTTCTTGTGAATTTGATCAAATTTTATTATCAAACCTTAAATTTTGCAAAATATCTATGTTTTTCTAAGAATCTAAGAAGCCAATTGAATTTTTTTCACTTTACAATTTTCTTATGCAAATATTTCAATGTTATTAAAATAATATTTAAAAATTTAATTTTATATATTTAAAATATATATTAATTAAAGAAATTGATATTTTTATCACTTATCATATTTTTTATGCATATATATTATTATATATATATGATATTATATATATATATATATATATATATATATATATATATATATATATATATATATATATATATATATATATATATATATATATATATATATATATATATATATATATATATATATACATGGTGTGGGTCTCATGTTTTAATTTAGATAAAAAATCTAGAGCCGCTACTGCATTTACGCAAACAAAACCATTATAAATCATTTAAAAATTGAGGAATCACATCTAAGATAACGAAAATTAAAATACCCGTGAGGCGATAAAAACGCTTATAAAATATGGCGCCTGTCGTCTAATGCCCTTATTGGTGGAATAAATATATCATTGCGCAAATAAGGTGGCTTAACTTTTACAACCTTTCATTTGAAATCGTTTTGTAATTGTAAACAAGTTTACTGATAACCGGTGATGGTTTTCCACACCTTTGTGTGTATTTGCAGCCAATGATGCGGCTTCTGGTATGAAATCATGGCTGGTTTATCGACCAGATTTATGCTCCTGTGATTTTTTTGTTGTACAAGGTGATCCGACGAGGACAGAACGGGGTTATTTGTGGCTTTTCTCGTATTTAAAAAAAAATGTGAAACAGCAGTCCTTTGTATTTTCTGTAATAGAATCTAAGATAATATAGAAATATAATATAGAATTGATTTGATGATATTGCAACGCATAGAAAAAAAAGATGCTTTTAAAAACAAACCAATAAGGAATGTGATTTTATTAAAATACACGGTCAAAATATAGATTATTTTGAACATTTTAGATTTTTTATCATATCGCTTGAAAAAAAAACTGTGACACAGATGAGCACATGCAAGAGTTATTTTCAACGCGATAAAAAAATTGAAATACATTTTTTGCACCCTGTATAGCTAGTGATATAAAATGTGTGATTCAGAGAGCATACGAAATTTAGAAGGAATCTGATTGCTACCCGTGTTTTCTTTCTGAAAATTGTGTAGTCATAAATAGTAAAAAGCAAACAAACAAACATTTTTGGATTTTTCGTATTGTCTTGGCTAATAGATAAACTTCTGAAATCACCTTAATTAGATAAAACATAAGGACTCCCTCCTGACAGCATTTAGTGTCTAGTTATATAAATAATATATTATATATATATATATATATATATATATATATATATATATATATATATATATATATATATATATATATAATATTTGTGATACTAGTTTTCTTTGGCCTTTTTTTATAATACTTATATATTTTTTCGTTTTGGTTTCTTGGTTTTAGGTCAGTAGGAACATAAAACCGATATGTTTTTTAATACTTTAATAATATAACGATGACGTTTCGATCATTTTTGATCTTTTTTAAATCTAAAAGTTAGGTATTAGGAACAAGTAAGTAAAACTAGTGTTATATAAATTAAAAAAACAAAAAAGTCACCACAGAGCGTACTTTGTAAAAACAATAATTAGCTGTATATTAACATTTTGAACAACACAAAGGACAACTATTTCTATGAATAATAAACATAAACTAAATGCTATAGAAAGGCGATGTATATTTTATTAAGGTGTTAATATCTTTTTTGTCATTTATGGAATTTAGGTTTTTTGAATTTCGATCATCTCTAAAAATTCTCTTTTTTCTGGTTTTGTTCTGTTTTAAGTATCTTTGTTTTATTAAAATCAAAATTATGTCCCTTCGTCTTTTCGTGATTGGTTAAGGCTGTTGCATTTTTTTGTCGCATTTGTGGCTTTTTAGCCTATTTTCCAAATACAGTATTGTTTGACCGATATATACACCGGTGTTACATTTCTGTACTTTTACATTTTTTACAAAATGCCTTTCCGCCCCATTTCCCTGCTCGTTTTTTTATTTCCAAAATTCCAAGCCAAAGTTCTTTGACAATATTTGTAGGATTTCGTATGATTAAATCTTTGAGTTTTCATCTCAGAAATAAAGGGTTGAAAATTAAATTGTATACAAACCACGATGGAAAACTTCATTGTTGTCTAGAGATCTTAATACTACGAGTCTCGATAAATTATATAAACTCTTGACCAGCAATGAAGCATTTTCCATCTCGGATTATAATATACTGTTATTATTAAAATACTCACGAAAAAAAATGTAAACAATAGACTGAATTTTTTTCCGAAAAGGATAATAGATACGCCAAACGTCAAATTTTCATGCCGTAAGCGACCCAATCCACGATGCCATCAGATTTTAAAGATCTCATATCTGACGTTTCTTTAAAGATCCTAATTTACCCAGCAAGAAACCGTAAACGATTTAAAAAACAACGATTTGATTTTATAAAGTGAAACAATTAAAAATCCAAACTGACAACATAATTTTCCCCGTCAGACCTTGAATACTTTAAAAACGAACAATAAAAGCAACTAGAATCAACATGAAACGTTGAAAACCCGCTTCTAATTATAGTCATACGGAGGATTTCGGTTAAGACGAGCTAAGCAGAACACACATACACATACACACACGTGAACAATGGGCAATAAAAGAAAAAATAAAACACTCAGTGGGTCATTGAAGCGCAACCGACCGTACGAAAACATTGTTAATCACTTTGAGGGGAAGAACAACCTGTATAAATTATGCGAATGAATTTTTTAATCTTCTTTCGCTACACGGACGAACAAATAAATATGTAGAGTAATTTTATACCCAATGATCGTTTAGATTGCATCTTTATACATTGTAATTGCGTTTTTTTTTAAATGGAAACTAGTTGATTTGTTACTACTGTTACGAAGATAAGAGTTAAACTATTTGCTTAGTTAAGTTGCGGCACTTGATATCGAGGTGCGACATGACATAGTTAAAATGCCAAAAAAAATTTGAGGTAGGAAATGCAAAAAAATCTGCCAAATTTTTATGGACGGATATGTGTCAATCAACTGTTTTGCTCTAATTAGTCTAGTGATAAAGTTTATTTCGTTGTAACATAAATGTAGCTTCAGGTTTTTCTTTTTTATAAGTTTACCCCAATAAAAAGTTTAAAGAAGTAATGAACAGTAGAAATGAACTTCTTCTTCTTCCCTGGAAGCCGTCTTAATTCACTACCGGAGGCAGCGCAGCCTCATGGGCTTTTTGTGCCCAATCTCCCATTATCTTTTTATATCAATCCTTCCATTAGTCTTATTCCTTCTACAAGTCTGTATAACCCCGAGACTGGTTGCTTGATATATTCCTGTGGGCTCATTTCCGGTTGCCCAAATAATGCCTGTCTTTTGTGATTCAATGCTTTACATTCGCACAGGATATGGTAGGCTGTTTCTTCCCCCTCGTCGCACATTCCGCAACTTGGGTCCCCAATGTATGAGCCTATCTTATCTTAGGTGTCCTCTTAGGTTATCAGGCCCTTTTAGCAACCCTACTGTTATGCGAAGTCTTTTCCTACTTTGTCTGAGTAGTTCTTCCTTCGTTCTTTTGGATGGTCCTCTTATGAAGCTTTTTCCATGTCTAATTCTACTGAGGTTTCCCCAGTATTCCTCGTGTTTGTTTCGGATCCATCCCTGGTTTGCCCTCGTGCTGTGGTTTCGGTCACTCCAAGGGCAGGTTCTGGCCCAAAGTATGGTGGACCTTGAAATATATCAGAAGTTTATAAAACAATTCTGTTATAATACTGTTATTCAGTTTAAGGTGAAGAGCAGTTTGTGTGATCTGTGCGAATTATTTTTTTAATCTACACCGACAAAAAATAAATATGTTGAGCTTATACATTTTAATTCCTTTTTTTCAATAGAAACCATTTGATTTGGTATTATTGTTATGGAGATATTCAGATAAAACTTAAATAGTTCGCCTAGTTAGCTTGCAGCACTCGATTTCGAGGTGCGACAAGACATAGTAGGATAGCTGGTGAACAGTTTTGAGTATGGCTAAAGGGTGGCGCCCTCCAACAACTATAAACTACACAGGATGGCTCAGTTCCATTTAACGTACGTTGGAAAATTGAGGGGTAGCGGCTGTGACGTCACCACCGATGCTAAATAATGCTGGACGATGTTTATCGATGTTAGATGTCACAAACATCGATGTTTTGTGTCGATGTCCCAGCACTAGCCAGCACCGGTGGTGACGTCACAGCGAGTTTGACCTTGGCAGACAGATTAGGCAAACTGAGCCATCCTGTGTAGTTTATAGTCGTTGGTGCCCTCCTACCAACCCTTAAATAAAAAAATCATATCATTGAGTTTTTTTAAATCGAAACAGTTGATTTATTACTGTTATGGAGATATTTACATAAAAGTTAACTTACGGCAAGAGGTGACGTAGATGAATTAAAAAAAAAATGCAGAAAATTTTCTACAGGTTTCGAGACATTTTTATTGACATGACTATTGAATACTTCAGAATCAACTCTAACCTGACAACGAAGTTTATTTCGTTCTATCATAAATGTAGCTCTAGAAATATTTTTATTGTCAGATATGTAGTAAGTACAGTGGCATCCAGCGAGGACTGAACTGGTTCTTGTTTGTGGCTTTCCTCAAAAACATCCATCTTTTTGGGAGGGTCCCATTGTTCGATACATTTAAAATAAAAATGATTTCGTATTCATTTTAAGTAACAACATAATCGATTTAATTTATATGAGAAATTGGAATCGATCAAAAAATTTTATAAGACGTTTTTCGTTGGCAATGACATTTTACCTTATCAAGTGTGACTTTTAAATATACAGGGTGTGTCATAAAGAACTTTTGATTTCTTTTTGTGGAATTCGTAAACATTATCAATTTAAATAAAATATAATACATTTTTTAAGTAAAATTTAATACTTCGCAAACGACACAAAAGAAAACTTTACATATTTTATATATAAGGTGTTCCTATTGTTATGCCTTCGGGCAATAAAAAAACTTAATGATATAAGTTAGCCACGCAATCCTTAAGAGAGTCACATATAATCGCAAATATACATAATATACCTCTAAAAATTTACTATATGTCATAAAAACTTTATAGTAGAAACGAAACATTTTTTTCTAATTATCCCCCATTAAAATTAAGGTTTTAGTATTTTATCGGAAACGGTGTAAAATGGGACCTTTAGGCACGCAAAATATTTGTTTTATAGCTTTTTTATTATTTTCGTCTTGATTTATTGTCTTCTTTAATATTAAGCATATGAAATAAATATTTGCTTAAAGCCGATAAAACTATTAATATAAGGATTTTTACGTACTTTTACAACTTTTTTAATTTTTATCGATTCGTTCTTTTATTTCCTTAGTCTTTCTTTCATTTATAATAGACAGATCAGAGTAAAAAACTCCAGAAAACAAAAACTCTGCCATCATTTTATTTACTTTGAATCTTAATGAATCCGCTGTTCTTACTCAAAATTGAGTAATAACGAAAGCCAGGAGAAACTGAAATATCTTTTATACCTCTTCAATCTCGCCTCAATAAGACAAATTCTCTTATCCACGTATCAAATAAAGTAATCAGGCAAGGAGAGTCGATATAACCCTTCTTGAAACATCTCACCTTCAGCATATTAATTTGGATTTCAATTTTGCCGCGATGCCAGATTTACGGTAAGACCGCCGGCCCAATTACGCGGAAAATCCTATATCGGCGCCATTTTGACTTCAATCTAAATGACTGTCTTGAGACCAATGTACTGGGTGATTTTATTAAAATACTTTCTTTGCATTAAATTCCTAAAATACTTACCCGTTTACAGGGTGATTGGTGAAAAATGTTTCTTGTTTGAGCCACTTGTACAATATCGTATCAATCTATGGTTCAAACTAAACAAACCGAGGTTTTGTTATTGTTGATAGGCAAATGTCATCGGTGATATCTAATGTTTAATTATTAATTGCATATTTAACATTACCATTAAATTAAAAAAAGACAATTTAAAATTTATTTTATTGGATGCAAAAAACTTATTTCCACTCCGTACATGCGCTTTCTAACTTTTCGTCCTATAACAGAACAGAGTAAACTCTTCCTCAATTTTCATGGTAAATAGCTGTAATTGAATATTTAAATATAACTTTTAATTCAAAATAGCTTTACTTCATAACATTCTTTTGTATCGGAAAAATAAGAAGCCTATTCTTTTTGACGTGATCTTAATAAAATTCAAAGCATTTTTTGGAACCTCGTATGGCTAAAATTAATATCTAATAGTTGATTTTATATATTATATTATTTATATATATATATAATATTTTATATATAATATATATATATATATATATATATATATATATATATATAATATATATATATATATTATACGGGTTCTTACGTGAACGCCATTGGAATATTTCAGAGACTACTTGATTTGAATTTTGCCAGAACTTATGGGATGTCGGTGTTTTCGGGCTTTTATTTTAAAAAAGATATTTAATTTTAGGAGACATCATGTTAAACGAAAATTTGAGAAAACATTTTTGCTCGAAACCGATAGAGTAGGGAAACGAATAAGTTGTTTAGAATGAAGAAGGAACGCAAAATATAATATAAAGGGTGTTCCATTTAAATAAGCGAGTTGATTGCTTTGGTGTATCGGAGCGCTACATGCACGCCTATTTATTTGGGGGACATGCCCGAAAACCCGACATCCCAAATTTTCAAAATTCAAATCGAAGTAGTCTCTGAAATATTCTAACGGACGGTCACCGTGAGACACCTGTATATATATATATATATATATAAATATATATATATATATATATATATATATATATATATATATATATATATATATATATATATATATATATATATATATATATATATATATATATATATATATATATATATATATATATATAATAAAATATATGAAACTGTTAGTATAAGTTAAGAAATTAAAAAAATTAAAAAAAATTCAAAATGCGCTGTTGTCACTTGCTTTTTAGTAATAAAAAATATATATTTTTTTAATCTTTCAAAATCCACCAGATTGCCTATGATTTGGATTTTTCTTTTTAATGGATATAAGCCAGGTTTATATTGAAATTAAGCATGTAAGAGTAAATACAAGAACTCCAGAAAACAAGAAGCGACAAAAAATTTTACATTTCAGAACAGTGATATTACACCTTCTACCTACTTTAATATGCCATTATTTATTATTGTCTTCCCGATTAAACCTTATATTTACGACTATCCCTTATTATCAACATCTTCAATATGATTTTTCATTATTATTCATTAAATTCCGAAACTTTCGCCATTCCTCGCTCCTCAAATAAGTCATTCCGGAAGCTACAACCAATAAAATTTTTCTCCCTCATTTCGCCGTCATACTTAAAACTCGCCCAATCACCATAAATTTCACTTCTAAAATTAAAATCGCCCCGAAAGAATAAGACATAAACCCGTCGTAGTAGGCTATATAATCAGATTAGATAGCGTTTGTTTTGTTTTTGTGTTTTTTTGTTCACATGGCACCCCCCGATCCGACCGAATTAATTATGACGGATCGTTCGAGCGCGAAAAACAAAAGACGGCGCGGATTGCAGATGGCGGCGATTGTGAGAAGTTGGGTTATAAAAAAAATACGGGTAAAATCCGAAAGTTAGTTGATGTTTATGTAAAGTAATTTTGTTATATACCTTTGACAATTTTATTGACATTTCTCTTAAAACCAATACTGGAGTTCAAGAATTTAGCCGAAATCAGCAACAATGAGAAATGCAAGGTGGTACTACTGCCATGTAGTCGAGTCTTTATAAAAACCTAGAGCTCATTTAACTGTTTTTCTTAAGGAATGAACATGCTAAAAGAGAAGAGAATGTTAAATTCAAAAGACCTTATTCAAAAGTGCAGTACTGTGAACGTTGCACTTCAGGGAAGAGGAATACGACAAGTACTATTTATATTTTGAGTTAAATAATTTAAAAAAAGAAAACAATATTTTGTAACTAAAAATGACTTTTTTAGTTACAAAACACTCTTCCATGCGTTCGAACCTCTTGTCAAAGTATGTTTTTATTCCACCTGGAGCGGGCGTGTACAGTGAAAGAAGGAATTCACAATTTTTCATTCTACTAGGAACACACATTTCTGTATTTTAAACGGAAATATATGCTTTACTGCACTGTGCAAAAGAAAATAACAGAAGGGCTTATAAAAACAAGCGGATCTGCATAATAACAGACAGCCAGGCGTCACTAGGAGCACTAGTAAACCCCAAGGTAACGTCCAAGCTGTCATCGGAATGCCAACTGGAAGTCCTGGAAGAACGTAACAGAGTAACTCTTCTGTGGGTACCAGGACATTCGGAAATGGAAAGCAACGAAAGCGAATAAGCAAGCGAGATAGGAATCATCCACACCATACTTTGGACCTGAACCTGCCCTTGGAGTGACCAAAACCACAGCACGAGGGCAAACCAGGGAATGGATCCGAAACAAACACGAAGAATGCTGGGGGAGCATCAGTAAAATAAGACATGGAAAGGCTTTGTAAGGGGCCCATCCAAAAGAACGAAGGAAGAACTACTCAGACAAAGTAGGAAAAGACTTCGCATAATAGAAGGGCTGCTAACAGGGCACGACAACCTAAGAGGGCACCCACACAAGATAGGCTGATACAATGGGGACCCAAGTACCATAATATGTGACGAGGGGGAAGAAACAGCCTATCATATCCTGTGCGAATGTGAAGCGCTGAATCACAAAAGAGTGGCATTATTTGGGCAACCCAAAATAAGTCCACAGAAATGTATCAATCAACCAGTCTTGGGGTTATACAGACTTGTAGAAGGAACAAGACTAATGGGAGGATTTGTATACAAGATAATGAAAGATTAGGCACAAAAAGCCCAAGAGGCTGCGCTGCCTCCGGTAGTGAACCAAGACGGCTCCCAGGAAAGAAGAAGAAGATTTTTTCTTACGCTTGAGAAAACATGGTTTTGGAACTTGACTGGACTGACTTGGAAATGAATTCGGGCAAGCCAATAGTTGCGTATGATTCAGAATTGACCATTTTTTTCTCAAGACACATTACTAGTTTTTCTGGAAAGAAAGGCTTCGAGTTTGAACAACTTTTGTTGGATTTGGTTCATGATGAAACAACCATACAGTCGACTGCTGCTTAGATTTCAGCTTATACGTAACTTACACGTCTTTTGAAGCATCTCTATTGTATTTTTAAGCCTGTGTTTGCACCAATCGACACAAGTATCCTTTTAAGATTTTGTCATATTATATGGAATCCCACAAGACCAAACCTTTTAATAATGAAAATCTTGCAATATTACTTTAAAAATTTTTAAAATTAATTATTTTTTTGCTATTGCTTCGCTAAAATGCGTGTTCCTCCAATAAATCACACTAAATATGCAAACAAGCCCGAATCCAATACCCCGACACCACCCCCGAGTACAAAAACAGAAAAAATAATTAAATTACATTTTAAATGTGTGTATTTCTACACGGAGAGATTTTTTAATCATGGTAGTATCGGCAAGAGCAGCCGTTTAAGAAAAACGACACATCGGGGAGACATTCTAATTAGTAAAATGGGTCGGTAAAGCGGGAGCTTAATGTAAAAGTCAATCGCATCTGGGTGCGGAGAGGGGTAAGAGGGTCCTTGAGAGATTGTCTTGGGGGTTTCGGGAGGTGTGCAAAACGTATTAGTAGTTGTCTTGTTTGGAATTAAAGGTATAATGTATGTTTTGTTAATTAATATGTCATTTTTTTTGCAATAAAGAACATGAGGTGGTTGATAGGTCATAGTATGGTGAAGTTATGAAACATTTTAAAAATATTTTAAAAAATATTAGCAATAAGCGATTTACAAAATCGAATATCTCCGAAATCACTTGACATAACTTAGGTTGGGTTTAGGTTAGGTTTAAAGTGAGTGGACTTTTTACGCCCTCCACTGCGACCGCTCAGTCTATTGTGGCTCACACCTTTTTATATTTCTTCCAATAGGATCAGATTTCCTCTTACTCATGTCGCCACCGTACTCATGTCGCACAATATGTGTTCTGGTGTCCCTGTCTCCTGGAGAGTATGACGAACAGACGATTAGATCCGTCATGCCCTTCTCTCTCGGTCTAGTGACGTGGGTAGCTACCAGGTCCTTGTTACAGGAACCAGATGTTTCTTCTGAGGCCGCATCTCCGGCCTTACCCTATGAAAACGGTACTATCCGCTTTCTGTTTAAAGCCAGGGAACCCTTTTTCCCTACATAGGCGGTTCTGTCCGCCTTCGGTTTGGATTCAGGGATCGCTTCCTAAGCACCTGTTTGTTCGGGATGGATTGGCCCTTCCCCGTGAAACAGGCGCCGGTGACTTCAGGAGCACCTTTTGAAACGGATTCATCCGTTTCGGTCGGCGCACCTTTGTCTGCTTGTGACCTTGAGTGGCACCTCTCGAAACGGATTTATCCGTTTCGGTCAGCGTACCTTGTCACTTTTTTCCTATGAAAGTGGTTCTGTCCGCTTTCTGTTTGGAGCTAGGACACGGCAGAGCCCCGCATAACCGCAGTCAGACTAGATACTCTGAGAGGTCGCCCTGTATCTCAGAGGTACCGTTGGAGACACCTGTTTAAGGCACAAGATGTCATTCACTCATCAGCACGGTATGCTAACACCTCGAGTTAAGCCTTGTGTTCATCTTTGCTTCGGATCCCGTTCCATACGCTAGTCAAAAGAGTTGCCGATAACCAGCAAATCTAGCGCATGTTCCAAAAAATCCTACTGGGCCCAACCACGACAAGAACGTGTGAACACAGCCGTGGGCTGACATAACTTACTCAATTTTTTCTTGAGTAATTAGAATGTGAAGTCATATACCAAATCTCATACATTTATGCGCAACGATAACAAAGTTATGATAAGGCAAAAAATACGCTAAGACTTTCTTTGTAATATAACTGCGCCTAAATGTCAAAAGGTCGAGTTACTCCTTGATATCATGTGCCATAAGCTAACTTATCTAATCCCCTAATGAATTTTGTTCTGTTTCTCTTCTAGTTAAAGGTATTTATTAATTGTCGAATTTAAACGTCAAACGGCCACTTAGGAACGTTGAGAAGTAATTAAAATCGGTCGCGAAATCCGCCAAACACCTCACATCAATTAATCCCACCCCTAAAAATGGAAATAACATGTCGGTTGAGAAGTGAGATATGAAAAATTCAAAAGTCCGATTGAAAAAACACCCTTTTCAGGGCCGAGACTGCAATCAATCAGGCGATGGAAAGGGGCAAAGTCGGAGATCGGAAATTTTTACTAATTAAGGGTGTTCGAAAGGGGTAGAAAAGGTAAAAACGAATACACACGGGCACACGCATCACGAGCGATTCAAATAAGGGTTGCTACGGGGAAAGAAGAGGAGAGCCTTCGTCTAATTTAAATATTAGATCTCTGCCCGTATTTTAGTCCCCAATCAGCAGAGGCGTCCGTTCGAAGGGGTTAATTGAGGGCGAAATAAGGCGAAGAAGTAATGAACCTATTTAGATACTATTGTACTAAATGTAAAAATTTAAATTAAGAGACAAATGCAAACATTTTTTTAACATAAAAACAATTTTAAACCTTAAAATACTCTTTGGTTCAAGATGCACGGTAGCTTCGGGAATGGATCTGAAACAAACATCAGAAATACTGGGGAAACCTCAGTAGAATTAGACGTGGAAAAAGCTTCATAAGGAGCCCATGCAAAAGAACGAAGGAATAACTACTCAGACAAAGTAGGAAAAGACTTTGCATAGCAGTAGGGTTACTAACAGGATACGATAACCTAGGAGGACACCTACACAAGATAGGATCATACAATAGGGACCCAAGTTGCAGAATGTGCGACGAGGGGGAAGAAACAGCCTACCATATTATGTGTGAATGTAAAGCATTGAATCACAAAAGACAGACATTATTTGGGCAACCGGAAATGACCCACAGGAATATATTTACCAACCAGTCTCGGTGTTATACAGACTTGTAACAGGAACAAGACTCATGGGAGGATTGGTATAAAAGATAATGGGAGATTAGGCACAAAAAGCACAAGAGGCTGCGCTGCCTCTGGTAGTGAATCAAGACGGTTTCCAGAGAAGAAAAAGAAGAAGTTTCGGCTTGACCCAGGCAGTGTGTATATTACACGAAACGTTTTACCTTGTTTTCCCTCCTATTATAACTTCGTTATCGTTCCACCTAAAGGTATGAGATTTGGCATGTAAATTCACATAAGTATTCTGATTGCCTGTAAAAATATTAAGGGTGTTATGTCAACTGGTTTCTGAAATATTTGATTTTGAAAATCGCCAATTTTACTACTGACTAACTAACTGTCTCACTCACTTACTCACTCACTCATTGACTCATCAGAATTATGGGGTACTTCCAGAGGGAGCAGAAACTTGAACTTTGGTATTAAGTAGGTTTTTAGAATATAAGTAAAGAAAAATCTAAAAATTGCATATTGCATTATCAACCTTAGCTCCTGAGGTTATATTTGTCTAAAAATTTCAAATTCATCAAGTAGAATTTCATTTTGAGTTTGAATTCTTGAAGAAGAGAAGGGACTCATAGCAAAAACACCTATATATAAAATCAATAGGCGTTCCTATCCAAACATCTCGGTCACCTAAAACACTAAGATCTAAAATTAGACCAATTTATTTTTTGATTTGGCGATTTTTTTACTGATCCGTCTATATTAATGAAAAAAACTATCTATCAAAAAAAGAACTACTTTAAGAGACCGGATTTTTGGATGGGAACTTAGTCCTCATTTTTTATCATTATTTTTGGTATAATTAAAATTAACATGTAAATATTTGCAGAAATCACTGTGATTTCTTAATCGAACCTTTATTGAATTTAAAAAAAATAAATAGGAGAGCAAATCTCAGAAAAATGAATCAAACATTTCCGTGTTAATATTCTCACCTTATAAGAATTTCCCGCAAAAATATATATTGGCACGCCTTTCCCCAATCACTCAGCCTTCAGATACCGAAAGGGGTGAGATTTCCATATAGCTTAATCAATGCCCCCCTCGTCCCCCTTACCTCCGGCATATATCCAGATAGACTCGATAATCAATAATTATACCCTCAAATATAAAGAGAAAAGAGCGCCCGAAGAGAAATGCTTGAATCAAGCCGTTAATGAATGAGACAAAGATGGGGCGCCGCGGAAAGAAGGGAGGGAGGGGGCGT
>JAHBCN010012734.1:0-26197 GCA_019359885.1 Listronotus oregonensis
CCGTACGAACGCCACTGGTGGAAATTAAAAAAAGTTATAAACTTAAAAATGCCTATTGATACATAATACATATATGCCAAATTTCCTTAAAATATCTAAAGTGGTATTACAGATATTAATAAATAATTTATTTTAAAAAAAATTACCACCCTGTAAGTATCTCAAAAGTTAAGACGTTTAGGACATAGGTACGTTCATATAAAGTTTTTTTCTTAAAATGAACCCAAAAATTGCCCCCATAAATATTAACATTCAATTAAAAAACACCATCTATGATTAATTTTACCACATCAGCTAATATAAATTTTAATATAAGGTGGTTGTACATATTGAATCGCATAATTCGGTTCAATTCCTTTTTTTGTTATTTTAATCTTTTGTTTCTGTGTATTATTTGTTGTTTTGCAAATTCAGATGCTTATAGAACGAAAAAATATTGAAAATAAAGAAGCTATGGATTTATTTTAGGGCATTTTCCAAGCTATTTATTTTTAATATAAATTAAAACAATTTTTTTTTTTTCAAAAAACAATTATTTCGACAAAAATAAATATTGAATCTGGTTCAAAAAATTTATATAAATGCATCTAGATTGAAGACCATCTGTATGTGCATAGATAGTTATATTTAATTTATTACTACTAAACGCCACTGGTTTTTTACTATATAAAGCAACACCAAGACAACCTTGCCGATTAAAGGTGACGTTTAAAATTTGCAAAATATATCAGCTGACCTTACTAAATTAACGAAATAATATTTTTGCCATTATAATATAGAAATCATGCTTATTGATGGTAATTATTATGTATTAATATGTTAATAAAAACATTAGTCAAGGCAAAAAGTGTTAAAACCAAATAAAAATTCAATGTAGCGTTAATGTAACGAAATATTTCTTTATTGGCAATAAAAATATTCCTATTCCTTGGTAAAACTCCTTGCTAAAATTAAAGTTAGGTAAAATCGAGGGTAAAATAAAGACTTAGAAGAAATTGTTATTATTTTTTATTTAAATACTATTAATAAAAAAATAGATTTCGATTAATAACCAAGTACCTAAATAAATAGAGACATAAATATGATCACTATTGTAGAAAATCAAGCTAGCTCAAAAGCCTTAATTTTTTTTACATTTAAGATCATGATGGAGTGCCTGCCCGGCCTAAAATAACTTTCAGCCAGAAACAACAGGATATAACTTCTGAGTTCCTGGACACATCGAAGTAAAAGGCAACGAGAGAGCAGATGAACTGGCAAGAGGCAGTTTATCTAAAAATTTTACAGATCCAGAGCTAGTTCTTGGACTACCAAAACCGGCGATAAAAACAACAACAGGCTTCTAAGATACAGCTGAAGTTCTTCTGAAGCGCATTCAGATAAGACAAATAGTAGAATTTCTGACAGGTCACTGTAATTTATGGAAACATTTGCAGCAAATGGGTATACACAACAACAAGGAAAAACAACCTCACTGATTGACACTACGCATAAAATATAAATTATATTTTCATTTAAATCGTAATCCATTTTTTTGCTGATTAGCAAAAAAAATATCAACAATTTGTGTAATAATACTTCTTTACCTTTACTTTTTAAAGACAAAATTATTTCTTTCTCTAAAAAGAAACCGAACTTTTTGGCACTTTGATGCCGATTTTACTACACAACCCTAACCATTTTTGATTTTATACATTCAATATCATCCTAACAATGACCCCACCCACACCATTAAGCTTCCTTCCTTTGCCCCCCGACGAGTTGTAGGAAACCTCTTTTATAGCATGGCTTTTGCTCTAAACAGTATTTTTCCTTTTGCAGCACCCAAGAAAGCAACACAAAGTACCACTTTTCAGTCCAGCTGAAGAGGCCCCGAATGTCCTGTCTAGAGTGTGGAGCAGGCTACATACAGAGGTACTTACTTCTTCTAATCTCTAAATTTTTAAGTCTCGGATTAATAAACTATCTCTAACTTCTTTTAACACGTTCAACTCCAACAACACGCCAGGTGCATTCAGTTTGCGATACATCCGCTGCCACCAACGCGCCTGGCCCGTTTTTTATCTGTCTGTCTGTCACTGTAGCATGTCCGATTTTGCGGCACACAAGGCTCTTATTAGTAGAAATGGCGAAGCTGAAAGTGTTTGGATACACACGGTATTATAGTACACTCAGGCGTCAAGTCTTCGTGAACTGTCACAAGATAAAAAGGAGCTACTGTCTAACCGATTTTACGGAATATCTGATCCCTTGAAACCTATAAATTTTAGGATATTTATTTTCCTGTACTGCCACGTGGATTCCGCAGTTGCTGTAAATAATTTTGGCGGTACCAAGGCCGTTTCATGATACAGTATGAATAATATAATATTTATTAAGGAATTAGGTAAACGGAGTGCAAAAAGAAAGTGCTATAAAACAATTACATAGTATGACTTAGTTTATATCATTAATTTAAAAACAAAATTTACTTAATACACTTCATTAAATAAAATAAGTTCTGCTTATTTACTTATTAATTTGCTTTAAATGATAAAATTTGACGCAAACATTATTTTACATTTAGTTTTTTCACCGGCATTGGGTTCTTACGTAATAATTTATTACCGAGTATATTACACTTCTTGTTACAATATTCTTTGGTCAATGCAATGCAATGCGTTGAGCACAAAAATCCGATCCAAAGATCTGATTTTTGATTGGTTTTTTTCACGCGTTTTTTATGCAGTAGAATTTTTTAAAACTTTTTCGCTTCATACCTACAGTCGGTTTTTTTTTTATTTGATGCCCTCTGGACTATTTAACATTTTTTTACCACGGGATTTTTTTATATCTTTAAGGTTTCATTTTGTTAGAGTTTTTACATGCTTTGTTTATACTACAGCATAATTTAACTTCTCCGCTTAAATAAGTAACTCAAGTATTTTCTTTTTCGTTTCTGTCTTTGCTCTCCGGACTTTTCCAGGGGTATTTTCTTGCTTTTTTAATTGGTAAGCACGGCCAGGTTCCTACAGTTGTTTTCAGGAATTTCGTTACTTCTCTTCATTTGCGTACCTACCAAGTTTTCTTGTTGCTTCTTTTGTACTGCCGATTTTGTGATGGCTTTCTGCTTAGGTACCTACAGTCGATTCATTTTTGTTTCAATTCAGACTTTTTTAAAAGTTTTTTCTCGCTTTTTTATAATTCATTTTTTTAACCGGTAGATACGAGGATGGATACGACTCGGTAGCTACCGTTGGATTTTTTTTCTTGCTTTTTGGATTTTCTAATATATATATATTTTTTTATTTTTCCGTACTGCACGAATTCCAATTGTTTTTTTTTTTACTTTTTTAGAGACTTTTTCTTAGTTTTTCTTAATCTGCAGATTTTTTTTTCACCTTTCCACTTAAGTAGGTACCTCAATCAGTATTTTTTTTAATTTGATGCTCTTTGACATTTCTTAGTGCTTGTTTTCTCGCTTTTAGTATACTGCAATTTTTTAGCTTTTTCGCTTAAGGACGCTACCTACAATCAGTTTATTGTGATTTTCTAGCTTTCTGGACTTTTTTAAAGGTTTTTTTCTTATCTATTTATAGTGTGGAATTATTTGGCATTGTTATTATTATTATTATTATTATTTTTGATGTTTTCTAATTTTCTTGAGAGGTCTTTTCTCGTATGATACACTATAAAACGACTATTTTATACTGCATATATTTTTTTATTTTCCTTTTGTTTGATTTTGCCCACTTTTTTTTTGCTTGTGTGACTACTGTTAGAGGTGGGGAAGAGAGAAAAAGAAAGACAGTGGGAGGGGAGAAAGAGAGTGGGAGAAGAAGAGAGAAAGAGGGGAGAGCGAGAGAGAAAGTGGGAGAGGGGGAGTGGTAAAGGGGGAGAGAAGGAGAGAAAGATAAGGGATGGAGAAAAAAAAATAAGGGAGGTAGAGAGAAAGAGAGAAAAGGAGGAAAAGAGGAAAATGGAGAAAGAGAGGAAAATAAATAATTCTCCCTCGCACGCTTATTCGTACGGGCAAGCGGCAAGGCTACCTCTAGTAACATGGTCGAAGGTTTACGTAACGAGTTTAAGGCCTATTTAATTCGATTTTCAAATTTTAAAAACCTTTTATTAACTACATCCTTAGCTTTACATTTGCTTAGTTACTTATCCTCCTATTAAATACACCCTGTTGAGATTCTTATAACATACAACTCATCTTATTATAGTCAGTAGGTAGGTATCAAAAAAAATTCTTGGTAATTTTTACTGGTATACTGGAGTTTTTTGGGGCGCTAATCACGAATCTGAAGTCAAATTTTGTCGGACACTTTTAGTTTTTGAGTTAAAACGCCCCACTCGGACCTAACCTCAAAACTGAACAAACTTTTCTAACATTCCTCCTTCTTAAAACTGATTACAGCCAAAATGGAAGATTTTATGGAAATACACTTATAATTTTATAAGATAAATTTAATTTTACCTTCATTTAACAAATATTTTTAATAAAAAATAGAACAACAAAAATATTATTTTTACTCTTAAAAATGTCAACAAAATTGTCTAGTGATTTGAGACAGTTTTATGTTGGTACTCCAGACACCCACGAAACAATTGAATGGCCTCCTTTATAAATTTGAATTACTCTTATTTTTATTTTTCGCGATTTAAATTTGAAAAGTAAGCCATTCAATTGTTTCTTGGGTCGATGGCGTACCAACATAAAACTGTCTAAAATCACTAGACAATTTTGTTGACATTTTTAAAAGTAAAAATAATATTTTTGTTGTGCTATTTTTTATTAAAAATATTTGTTAAATATAGGTGAAATCAAATTTATCTTATAAAATAATAGGTGTATTTCTATAAAATCTTCAATTTTGGTTGTAATCAGTTTTAAGAAGGAGGAATTTTAGGAAAGTTTGTACAATTTTGAGGTTAGGTCCGAATGGGGCGTTATACCTAATAACTAAAAGTGTCCGACAAAATTTGACTTCAGATTCGTGATCAGCGCCCCAAAAAACCCCAGTATACAAATTTCAATAAATCGGCCGTGGGCCCGGTAAGTAAAAAATTACCAAATTCTTTAAACAGGTAATAAAATATCTCTTTAAAATCAGCTGATGGCAAATCTAGTAAACAAAGAAGTCCATAAACAGCATAGGTTGGTACCTAATAAGAAGTATTATTAAATACATTTAAGATTTTTATTTTAAAACTAATTGATTTTTGAGAACATAACAAAAATACGGATACAAAACCTGCCTGTAGCAAAGAAAGTACCTACCCCAAATAAAAAAGGTTAGTTCGGCCTTTTGGTATTACTTTTTGATTTATTTAAAGCCCGATGAAGGAAAGATAAAGAGGTTTTTGCTGCTGAAAGAGCAAAAGATTCCTAAGATACCGAACCATTATTATTGGGAATCATACATTCTAAACATAAACCAAAGTTTTCTAGACCCCAACTGAGATATTGTCAACAAATATGGCCGCCGCAATTAACCCCTCGCATTGACCTACCCCATTTCAAAATACTGTTTTTGCGAGATAAAATTATCAACTATTTTTAAAAAATATTGATTTGCAAACATGGTAAACATGTTTCTATTATAGTTAACCTTGAAGTGTGGTATTTAAAGTGTAAAAAAGAAGTATAAAGTAAATAAAAGCAGCAACTTACGTTTTGTCGATACGTCCAAAAATTAGTAAATCCTAGTAAATTAAAGAAAAGTCCAAAGAAAATTAAAACAGGACCGGTCGTACAATGGGATAATCACTCGCGCGCGTAAATTTTTCCGATCAGCGCAAACATACGATTACAAAAATTATAAACATCTGAAAAACTAGCTGCTTTGGGTGCTTGTCAACCTATTTTGCTCTAAGTTCATTTTGACAACCAATTTTCGATTTGGATCCACCTAATAGACAAACCTTGAACTCAATAACTTGAGAGGAAAGTGTTCTATAGTGCTTAGCTAAGCTTTAAACCTAACGATAGGAATGTTACCTTAAATCGATAATGTGTATGGTCGATACGAGCATATTTATAAAAGTTTTTGTTAATTGACAATTTAATACACCATGTGTCTTATAAAAACCCTGATCTAATAACAAAAGTACTTAGAATTAATAGGATACGTGCAAAAAATTATTAAGAAAGATGAGATATATACTAAAAAACCTTTTAGATGATTATTCCATTATCTTTTAAATTTAAAAATAAAATGACGTTTCGGTTTTTTTCTTAAGAACCATTTTTCGAATTCTTATTACTTACTACTATTACTTAGGATGTGAACATAATATGTTTATATGTTAACCACAACCAAAGACAATTGTAGTTTAGTGATAACTACAATTGTCTTTGCCACAACTTTTAAGAAAGACTGTTTAATATGTGTAATTAAAAGAATCTTGACAAAATGGCGAATATTTTTTAAGGTTTCGAATCCATCGCCTAATTAATCATGAGCTCTCACGGGAAGGCAGCCAGTGTAATACCAATATTAGTTCCTGAATTTAGATTATACTATTAGTAGAGCAATATAATATAAATTTGTAAAGCTCAAATTTAAAATGTGCTTTTAGTAAAATATTTCGTATTTAGAATACTGCGTTCTCCAAAACGAGAAACTTTTATAGCTCACTACTAGATGGCGGTAGGCTGCCTATTTTAATATTGGTAATGGTTATGCTTAAGGAATTCTCAAAGATTACAAAAACTCATTGGTAACGTTTGATATATTAAAACTATTTTTTGTCTTTGTTTAACACACACGCGAAATGGGAGCATAATTTATCTGCCCAACTTAATCTCGACGACCGCTTCAGAATGTTAGTTTTGCCAAAATTTGTGTTGAAAAATGATGTTAATGAAATTTGTTTCTAAAATAAGTCTAACTAAAAATAATATCGATAACTAATACAAAATTGTTTAAAAAAAAATAATAAGAATGGTAAGTCTTTTGGAAAAACGCCTATATAAGCTGCGGTGTCCGAGTGGTTAAGGAGATGGACTTGAAATCCATTGGGCTCTGCCCGCACAGGTTCGAATCCTGTCCGCAGCGAGAAACTTTTTTTGTAATTATATCTGATTTTATTCCACCAATCTTTGTTTTAATTTAGGCCTAATTTAAAATTGGTATATTTTTTATTCGATGTTTTTTATGCAATTTCGATTCCTTAAAAAAATCTCGTTAAAAGTAGTACGTCTATGTCTTAGACGATCTGTCAAAATTAAATACTTTCTCATTTGATGTTTATACTAAATGTCGTCTACTTTGTAAATGGTAACTTATTTTTAAATTTTTACTCCCTTGAATATTTTAATTATCTACGCCTATGACTAAATACGTTAGAATCAAGTCCAGTGGCGGATTTACCAGCAGGCTAAATAGGCTGGAGCCTAGGGCGGCAGATTTTAGGGGCGGCAAATGTGGGGCCAAAATTTTTTGTTATTTTACAGAAATAAAAAGATTGATTTTTATTCACCCAAATGTTATTAGGTCTACACAAACAACCAGACAGATTGTTACCGGATAATTTGAATATATTATTGTTTCTAAACTCTAAGTAAGCACGAGCAATAAAAATTATTACTTACGTTTACCCTATGTACCGGGTGTCCAAGATTAAAAAAAAATATTGTTCATCTATTAAAATGATTTGATGATACATGAAGTCCCCAAAATAAAGCTTAAAAAATGGCAAAACCGCGCAATTAAAAAAATATATGAACCCCAAAACAATGAATAGCTTGACAAATTAATAATTTAACAATTTTACTGCCTTAGATTTCAGTATTTTGCAAATTTTTAATTCTTAAAAACCACCCCTTACAACATTGCAATTCTTATAAACTAATTAAATAGATATAAAAGTAGAATTGCATACAAAAACTTATATACACAAAAATACACTGCATATTTACATACATAATAAAAAAATATATACAAACATAGGACTGCAAAGTATACCGGTTTTTTCAAAAATGATTTTGTTTAAGAGCCACAAGGCTATGGGATGAGTTTAAAGGGCTCGAATAAAGTGGTGCCCGCTTCTAAATAGAGTCTTTAAAGGGCCATATCTCGCCAAATATTTATTGTACAGAAAATCTAAGCAAGGAAAATCTTTGTAATCAAGAAAAGGGCTTTTTTTGCGAAATTGCAGAAACTCGTTTTTTAATTTAAGCTCCAATTTTTCTAAAATTCTAGGATATATTGATAATGCTTATATAAAAAGAATCGTAAAAAGGTAAAGATCAATTTTAATTAGAAAGGTAATTGGGGGGTTGTTTTCACTGACTTTTTTGTAGAAAAAAATAGGAACCGACCTTATTTTTACCATAAGTCGCTCAATTTTTTTGCTAGAAGCTTTTTTCTTTTTAAAGAAAGGTTTTATTATATATACTTTAAAAAATACTATATATATATATATATATATATATATATATATATATATATATATATATATATATATATATATATATATATATATATATATATATATATATATATATATACTTTAAAAAAGACTCTAAGAGTTTTCTTCAGAAGGTGCAAAGTTTTCCTGCCATAAGAATTTTTCAAATGTAGCATTTTTGACAAACAAGCCGTATCCCGGTCCGCATTGGTTGTAAAGAAATAATAAAAAAAATCGGTTTTTTATAGGCTACAATTTTGTTCTCTACAGTTTTCTTGATAAAATACATATTTTTAGAGCTATTCGCGAAAAACTCTTTAAGAACGTCGATTTGTTCGTTGAAAAACTGTTACTTTCAATCGCGAATAACTCGAGAAATAATAGCTTTACGAAAAAAATATATGGAACATTTTTTACTTAGAATTACTTTCTTCATTGAGTCCTGTAGTTAAAATGGAATAAAGAATTTCCACCCCCAAGATGGGGTGGCGACCCTCGGCATGATATAAACTATAATCCTTGGGCTATTCTCCACCTTCTGTAAAAAATTCAGGTAAATTTATGTAGGACAAAAAAATTCCGAGCCAAAATGCTTCCTTTTCTGTACTATTAGTCATTTATTAATTATTTATGAAGGAAATATGTGAAATTAAAGTTATTAAAATAAAATAGGCTTTTATTAAACTATATAAGGGTAATGTTTAAAATTCAGATGTTTAATAACATTTTTTTATTTTTATAGACTACTTTCACCCGGTTTGTAGTCCGACGCTGCAGCAGACGATTCCCGGTATCGACATACCAAGGCTCCCGCAGGACACGACAGCATTTTCGACGATCCAGAACTCTTCTGCTGATGCCCGTTGCCATAGCGACCGGCAGCCTCTCCCGGCCGTCTTCAATCTGCTGCTATGACGTCAGGGACATCGATATTGTGTCGACGTTTGTAACATTTTTTGTTAAAATAAAAAATGTAATATTTTAATCTGTTTTACTTTTTTTTAAATAGCCTATATTACTTCCTAATTTCTATATATGAAATAATCGTGTGTTTCCTATTGAGACCATCGACCTCGAGGACCCACAGTTAAGGCTGTTTTAAACGAACGTCTTTTTTATTTTGGGACAATCCAGGAACACTAAATGGCTACGTAATGAAGTACCGTGGATTGTCCGAAGATAAAAAAACGAAGTAAGAGATAGTTTATTAACACGGGTTTTGATTTGAGGTTTGGTGGGAAAATCTGCAGGGTTCAGGGTCCTTAGTCTAAATACACTAGGGATAAGAAAACGGAAAAAGTGGGAAGTTCGGGTCTTCTCCAGATGGTAAATAATGGTGCATAACTACGTGTACTAATAGAAGCTGCTAGAGGAGAAATTATATGGAATAATTCCTCGGATTAAAAACCATGTAAATACTTATAAAAAAGCGTCAGATTCCTTACATCCCGTCGATGGGTGGAAGAGGAAAGCTTTTCTTTAAGAGTGGAATCAAAAATATGGGAAACGTATCATCTTTTGATAAAGTCAAGTATGCTTAAAGTAGTGGGAGACGCCAATTTAAAAGGGACCCTTAAAGTGCTTTAAGATGCACGCTAAAACTTAAACAGAAAAAATAATAAACCACCATAGTTTAACCAATGCAGCATACCATTTTGTGTGATGTAATAATGTATCCACTTAGCTATTTAAAATACATTTCCAAAATAGGGTCTTCTTGCATAAGTGCACATTTATACTTGACGAAACCAATTTTGATTGTTTTTGTTCCCCATTTCTTAAAAAGCTTAGAGAAATTTTAAGGCATTTTTGTGACTTTTCAATTATCATGAAACTCTTTGTTTTAAACAACCACAGAAACATGTGCCACACAGTTTTTATCTTAAACAAAAAAATTTATACTTGCGAAACAAATTTTGGTTGTTTTTTGTTCCCAAATTCTCAAAAAATTTAAAGACATTTTAAAGAAATTTTGCAACTCTTCAATTATCATAAAACTCTCTTTTTTAAACCACCGCAGAAACATGTACTACACAGTTTTTATCTTAAACAATAGAATTTATACGTGACGAAACCAATTTTGGTTGTTTTTTATTCCCGATTCTCAAAAAGTTTAAGGACATTTTGCGACTCTTTAATTATCATAAACTTTCTTTTTTAAAAAACCACAGAAACATGTGCCACACACAGTTATCATAAACAAAAGAATTTATACTTGACGAAACCAATTTTGGTTGTTTTTTTGTTCCCATATTCTCAAAAAGTTTAAAGAAATTTTAAGGCAATTTTGCAAATTTTTAATTATTAGATATAAAACTATCTTTTTTAAACAACCGCAGAAACCTGTGCGACACAGTCTTTATCTTAAACAAAAGAATTTATACGTGATGAAACCAACTTTGGTTGTTTTTTGTTCCCCAATTCTCAAAAAGTTTAAAGAAATTTTAAGGCAATTTTCTGACTCTTCTATTAACATGAATCTTTTTTAAACAACCACAGAAACATGTGCCACACAGTTTTTATCTTAAACAAAAAAATGTATACTTGACGATACCAATTTTATTTGGTTTTTGTTCCCAAATGATTAAAGAAATTTTAAGGCAATTTTGCGACTCTTTAATTATCATAAAACTCTCGTTTTTAAATAACTGCGGATACATGTGCCACACGGTTTTTATCTTAAACAAAAAAAATTATACTTGACGAAACCTTTTTTGGTTGTTTTTGTTAACAAATTCTTAAAAGTTTAAAAGAATTTTAAGGCAATTTTGCGACTCTTCAATTATCATAAAACTCTTTTTTAAAAAACCGCAGAAACATGTGCCACACAGTTTTTATCTTAAACAAAAGAGTTTATACGTAACGAAACCAATTTTGGTTGTCTTTTATTCCCCAATTCTTAAAAAGTTTGAAGAAATTTTAAGGCAATTTTGCGACTCTTCAGTTATCATGAAATTCTCTTTTTTAAACAACAATAGAAACATGTGCCACACAAAGTTCATCTTAAACAAAACAAAATAAACAAAAAAAAACAAATTATTTGAAAGCAATAAATAACGTAAAAATTTAAAACCCAAACTCGGCGAATCTAGTATTTTCAACATTTATTATCTAAAAAGTGAGACCTGGGACCCACACTAATTATATATCCGATGCTATTGGCCTCAAGGGGATCCTGGTGAAGAAAATTTTTATTTTGGAATTTGCGAAAAAAAAAAGATTTTTTTGAGTGCCTCCCCAGGAAAAAATCAGACTTTCAAAAGCAAATTCTCTAGTTTTTTTTTCGTGAATTAATAGTTAAATTTAAAATTTTCTAATAATAAGTGCACTTTTCTTGAAATTTAAGGCATCTGACCTATTTTTACAGGAAAATTGTTGAGTAAAAAAATATAACTGGCTATGGTTTTTAGAAAAACAGATAATTATGCAAAATTCTGGATTTGACAATAAATGTTGATTAAATTTACGAAAAAAAAATACAAATAGAGGATCCGCTTTTGAAAAAAAAGCTTAAAAAAATCTCTTTCATTTATTTTTATAAAAATGTTTGCCTTCGTTACCTAGTTATCTGAAAATATCAACATTAAGACTGAATTTTTTTACATAAATGATGCAAAGTTGAAATTACTTTTTTACTTTTTCAAATAAACACAAAAATTATATTTTTTAAAAAGTAAACAGGTCTGGAATCACCAGAACTTTGCCAATAAAAATACAAAAGTTACAGTTAGATAGCAGTAACTGGGGTGGAATCCTGAGACATACACGTTACGCAATACATTACGATACCGGGTTATGTATTATTTTACAAAATAGATAGTTTTTCAGGCTTATTTACTATTTAATGTCCAACTGGTATATTATTTGACAAATAATAATATTATGAATGTCGTAATGAAATATTACCCTATGACGTTATTAAAATACCAGGGCCTAAATTTACCAAGTAAATAACATAAATTATTCATTTAAGCATTGGATTATTGCATAATGCCCGTTTCATCCTTTGGATATATATGGTAAAATTTTTTATAGTCAATTTATTCCTCATAGATTGCAAATTATACTACAGAAAGAAATTTGTGTTTTAAAAAACTATTTAATTTTAATTTGAAAATTTAAAATTACAATTTCGAATTCCCATATAATGCGAAACTCCCCATTATAGAAGGTCTGTAGGTGCAGGTAGCCACAACGCATTCTTTTCGAAGAACAGTCCATTAAAGAATTTCAATATATGGAATAAAGCCTAACTTAACAAATTAATCCATTTTGACACTGTTTGGATGAAATTAAAGCCTGTCGGTCTGTTAGTTATAAGCTACTAAGAGCTTTTACTTTATCCCATGTATATTTTAGCAGAATATCAAATTTGATGGCGAAAATTATTAAGTCCGGCAACACTGTTGATACTATTTTGAGATTTGACAATGTAGAAAGAATGTGTTATCAGATATTAGATTTATTTCTAACCTATATTTTTAAATTTAAATTAATTGTTCCCGATTTTCTCGTATTATGTAATGGGATTTCGCTTCCTTGGTATTTTAACTAAATATATCAATTTATACGTTTTACCCGCCCACACTCAAATTCATCAAGTCCAGTAAGTTTATTTGAAACAAAATTAACACTTTATTCCGTGGTTATATTTGCTATAAGGTACTTATTTAATTTAATTAAACATAAAATCCTAAAATAGTAAAAACCGTATATGCAATTGTACTAAGCATTTTTAGAATATAAATACTTACATACTTATCATAATAACAATTATTTTTAAGTAAACTAAAATTCTTCAAACTGCCATCAATGGTCCATTTCTACCACCCAGTTCTGCGTTCTAAGTAATACCTTTCCAACACAAGGAAGCATTAGCCAATTGAGCCATATCATCTACGTATTTCGTGCTACCAAGAGAACTCTTCAGAGCCTCCTAACCTATCTACACTCCTCATCGAATAATTGTTCTCCTTCAAAACTGTCTTCAGACTAATGACCTGTTTCGCTTAATCAGGTAAACCAAAATATGTAGCACTTAAGGGTATATTTCCAAATGTATTTTTACCATAGTGCACGTACATGTCATACGTAGAAAAACCTATCAATAGGGTGCAATTTAGGTCCATGAGTCCACGAATTAACTTTTTGCCATTTCCTGCTATAAATAAAAAGCTTTGTTACACATTTTACTTTAGAAAGTCAAAATATATGCTGACCCATATGGCCTCGAAAACTTCCATTTTAAAACTGTCTCTTTACAGCCCGAATACACCTATACTAATGAACTTTATCTACCAAATATTTTTCAATCAGCGCTTTTTAAAAGTTACATAACCTGTTCGCAAGTCATGACCTTCGATTTTAGGCTGATAATTTCTCCAGTTGCTTTAGAACTTGAGAAATCAACTTTTCATTTTTCTTATCTTCTTATGAACTATTAATTCTTTTGAGTAACATGTAAACCTTTGTCCAAAGGAATGCCAACTGATAATGACTTAGACAAATCTTAAAATAAGCATAAACAGAATTTCGTACAGTTCACGTCAACAGGCCTCAAAGTGAATATCTTTTCTCTAAATGCCTATTTTTTGCAATTTGAAATAGTCATTGAAAACTTTTTGGGTAAAACAAAAGCATTTAAAAGGGCTGACAAATTCATCAGGTCGAAATCTAGCACTCGGGCCAGAGGCCCTCGGGCTATTTCGACCCTCAGGGATTATAGTCCCAGTAACGCCCTTGATACAAAAGCTATAATGTCCGATGGTATATTATTTGACAAATAATAATATTATGTCAAAGTCAGTTAAATACGAAATATTACCCTAGGGCGTTATTAAAAAAAAAAACCCCCCAGGGCCTACAAATTTACCAATAAATAAACAATAAATTATCTTCATTTAAGCATTTATTACGAAAATATAAACATACTTACACAATATACTTATCATAATAAAAATTATTTTTTAAAGTAAAACGTAAAATTTTCAAACTGACCGGAAAATTCCACATTTCCATACCCCACCGCAGTTGCTGCGTTACTTAAAGTAATACTTTTCCCAACTACAAGGGAAGCATTAGCCAATTTGGAGCTTTCACTATCATCCACGTACCCTCGTGCTACCAAAGAACTCTTCCAGCCTCCTAACCTCATCTACCTCCCGCATCAGAATGAATTGTTGCCGCTGTACGTCTTAAACAATGACCTGTGTACGCCTTAGCATCAGGTAAACCCAAATATGTAGCAATCTTAAAGGGTATATTTCCAAATGTATTTTTACCTATAGGCTGCACAGTACATTGTCATCACGATAGCACAAAAAACCTATCAATAGGTGCACTTTTAGGTCGCATAGTCCCGAATTAACTTTGTTGCGCACATTTCACTGTCATCAATAACCAAAAAGCTTCTTGCTTGCCCATTTTTACTTTGTGGAAAGTCAATAAATATATGCTGACCCATATGACGCACATCGGAAAACTTCATTTTCACAAGCTCGTCTCTTCTACAAGCTCCGAATACACCTATCACTAATGCAACTTTATCTACCAAATATTTTTCAGTCGGCGCTTTTTTCAAAAAAGTTATATAACTTGTTCGCAAGTCAGAACCTTCGACTTTTTAGGCTGATAATTTCTCCCAAGTTGCTTTAGGAACTGTTGCAGAAAAATCAACTTTTCATTACTTCTTATCTTCTTATGAACTATTAATTCTTTACGTAACATTGAAACCTTTGTCCAAAGGGAATTTGGAGAATATGACTTAGACAAATCTTAAAAATAAGCCATCAAAACGGTTTCGTCGCAGTGTTCCGTCAGCCAGGCCTCAAAATGGAAATATTCTTTCTCCTAAATCCGCCTAGTTTTTTTTGGCACAAGCGCATGCTTAGCTTTAGCAGCTTTCACTAAAATATCTTGGGGGAGATGGGTATTTTCCACTACTTCGGACATTTTTATGCCTCAATCGCAAATTTTTTTTATGTGCTGTCTTATTGACAAATAACTTACAACCATGGTTACCACAATTACGTTTCGACAATTTTTTCAGGTAAATGCTAGTACTTGATTTGGTTTAAACTAATACATTTAAAATTTATTTAAACACACCATCGACCTCAAGCGTTATTATCCTTATAATACCCTTGATACCTTAATAACTATAAAACAATAAAACGTATTTGTATCATTTATGTTAAAATTTTCCTATGTTAATTTTGATACTTCCACAAACGAAGTAACGAAAGCAAAAATTTTTATAAAAATACTATACCTTACTAACAATTACGTTAATATGGGTTAAGTAAAGTAGACTTTTTATTTATTATTCACAATTTCAGATCAATGAAAAAACTTTTAAAATTTCTTTATAGGTTTTTTAAAAATTCTTCCAAACAATGCATTTTAAACACATTTTTCAGAAAAATGCCAATTTTGACAGATAATAGGAATTATTTTAGCTACCGGTCTGCATGATTTTTATCGAATTTAAAACACAAACTAATGCCAAAGTCAAATTTTATTTAAATTTTGTAATACAAAAAATCGCAAATTATGCAAACTCTGTGAAAAACATTGTATAATAAAGTTTCCAAATTTGATGATGAATTTTAACTTTAAAGAGTAAGTCAAATCTTAAAGTTATGACAGCTGATAACTATTCATAAGTAGTGTTGTAAATGGAAATATTTTTAGTGAAAATATTTCAATAGAAATGGAAATATTGGAAATTTTCGAACGTGTCTCGGAAATTTTGGAAATATCAAAAAAAATATATCAATAAGGAAGGAATTTCACACTAGAAAAATAATTTCCAAAAAAGTTCGTATGTTATTACGATTACGAATAATAAAATCTCGATCTCGGTATACATAATTTTGGATTGTGTTTAAAAAAATTATATTAATATGAGGAAGGAATTATCAACATATTTGTTGAAAATGATAAATATTTTCATAATAAATTCGTCACTGTTTTTTTGTATCGTTTATACCTAAATTTTTATTTATATTAATGATTTTTGGATGACAATTCCACTCATGTATAAATAACCCTGTTAAATGTTAAAAAACGAAATTTGCTATCGGATAAAAGAAAAAATATACTGGCTAAAAAAATCGGTAAATTTACGGTTCTATCAATCGTGTCGTCCATTGTAACCTTAGTGGCGATTGTATTTTAAATTGTTGATTAATAATTATTTTGCTTTAAACTTTGTTTCATTCCAAATACCATTTGTGCTTAGATTTTGAGCCAGATATTTTTTTCTGGTTTTTGAATACTTCGGCAATTTAACTCGTTCCTCAAAATCACTCGAGCTACCCTCTCGTGAATATCCGGCCAAATCTGACCATTTATAGTATTACATATGATAAACTTTTATTAAATGTTTAGTTTTTGGAGTTTTGTAATTTTTATTTCTATATTTCCAATATTTCCATATATTTCCAAAGTTTCCTGATATATTTCCAAAGTTTCCTAATATATTTCCGGAAATATTTCCAAATATATATTTCCGGAAATTTTGCAACACTATCCATAACTAACCCGTGAATTGCCTATGCAGCTGTTATTGTGGTTGTCATTAAGTGACAAAATAGCCACTTTCACATTCAGCTACCAAATAAAAACATATGTATGTATTTTTAAAATGGTAATAATATATAGAATTAAAAGTTTCGTATTTAAATACCAATAAAACAGTCCTTTAGGAAACATTATTTTTAATGCGTTTATGCGTTATAAAAATCCCCTTAAAGTACAGATTAGATTAAATATCTAAGTTAGATAAATCATAAATTTTACCTTTGGTTTTTTTAACGAATTATTGAAACAAAAATGAGTTAATGATAAACTTAACATGTTTTGTGTGTAAACGAGTTTACTTATTTAATTTTGTTGTTAATTTTCCTAAAATCGTTTAATAAAGCAAACAAAACATAACATATGCGTCGTCCATAAAAAGGGATTAATAGTTTCCCAAAAACCCTATAACTAACTCAACTTTTTCATGAACTGCCTTTTAAAAATTATATTACCCCATAAAAATCCAATATAAATCTGCGGCCCAGGACATTATATTATTTTTTCGTGTCGTTCTTATCGAGCCCAATCGATGGGCCGGTGTCGTGATCGCCGACCAGGGGGCGTGGAAGTCGGTCATCAGTCATAAAACGCCGGTCACGCGGGTCTTCCAGGAAATTCGTCTATAGGGTGCTCATAAAAATTTCTGTTATTGAAATAAATATTTGGGTGCTCATACAAGAATACTTTTATCCATTCTAGTTTTCATCTCTCTCTCTCTCTCTTATATATATATATAATTAATTAATATTATATATATATATAATAAACAAAAACGAAATTAAAAGTATGGAACAAATTAGGGGCCCAATAATTTTTTTGAGGTTAGTAGCTAGCTTCCATGGAATATAATATAATAAAATAATAATATAACTAAATAAATAAAACGATCGCCCTGCTGGAATCAAAAAATTGAAAGCCCCTAAATTGTTTCGTACCTACTTTTGATTTCGTTAAATAAAAAGCCGCTTTAACTAACCACAACTAACCAAGACCGACCAGAACTAACCATGACCGACCAGAGCTAAGGGCTTCTAAATTTGTCTAAATTATCCCTATACTTGATGAGGCCATGGCAGAATTGCGGCCTAAACGGAAAAGTTAACTGTTTCTACTTTAAGTGATTTATCAGTTTATCACGTCTGAAATATAATTGGGGAAAATAAAAAGCCGCTTTAACTAAGTAACCAGAATTAAGGGCTTTTTAATTTGTCTAAATTATCCCTATGTAAAAGTTATTAACAAAATTTTAATAAAATTTTAATATAGTATTTATTTGATTGGTTATTTGGGTCGTCACAATGGTCGCTGTACGAAAAAAGAAACATAAAATTTATTAAATAATTCAGTGTATAAAACGAGAATATTTCAGGTAAATTTCTGAAATGTACGAAACGGGAGTGGACGAAATAAGAAAACACCTAAAAGAGACACACAATTTCTAAGCTGGTCCTTCCCAACTAACAGTCAATTTTGTATTTTAGCTATCTGCGTACTTATTAAAAAGGTAAACTACTTTACTAATTTACTTTAGAACCTAACGAACTTTGTTTTTAATTTTAATTTTTTGGGTTTCATTTACTTTTCTTTATTCACCAGCAAGTAGCCTAAAATATGACAAATCGAATTAAAAAAAGTTATTAAATGTATGTTATATAAGAACACTTTTGCTGAAAACTAAACTCTTATATTTTATGCTTAAACAAAAAAGTAGTATTTTTTCTCATCCTGTAAAAATAACAACTCTGAGAAGTCGCGTGCACCTCGGTCACTATCTGACCAAATTATACATCGAGTGTTTACGGGTCAACCGTTATTTGTCACATAACCGTGATTTCATAACGCATTTTCACCCCTTACCCCTCACCCTTTTACATTAGCATTTGCTATGAGAAATGTCCCATAATGCCCTACATAAAGATATTGTCAGAGATAATGGTGCACTTTTTATATTAATAATGTTTGTATATAACTTGCCTCAATTTATCATTTTAAATGGGTGCAATTATTTTGTATCCCACCAAAACCACTAATGTAAAATAAGGGCCATGTTTCTATCCAAAAATCTCAGCTTTTTAAAGTACTGAGATCTAAAATTAGACTAAGTTATGTCCACAATTTTCTTCCACGCTTTTTTGACTTGGCCAGTTTTTAACTGATTTGTCTGTATTAACATCTTTTTCCATTAATATGGATAGTTTTTTCATTAATACAGACAGTCAGTAAAAAACTTGCCAAGTTTTTGACTTAAAGAGAAAAAATGTGGATAAAACTTGGTCTAGTTTTAGATCTTTTAGACTTTCAGAGGCTGAGATTTTTGGATAGGAATTTGGTCCTTATTTTACATCAGTGTTTTTGAGACCATCTTTCTTTTTTAATAAATTAAAAAAAAAGGTAAGGGGATCTCATACCTGTTGTTTTCCTTAATAAACCCTGCTCTGTCGGTTGAACCTAACCATTAGACTAAACAGGAAGTATAGTCTGTCTCAAAGTATACCGTGTTAGCTCTTGCCTTCATTTATGGTTTATACCTGCCGACAGCAATAAAACTGCGGATCGGTAGGTATTAAAGGACAGAACGTTAGGGACGGACTTTAATAATATAAAGATTTATAATTTATTGTTTATTTAGGTGAGTATAATCTTAAACTTACATTAAGAAATTAAATATATGCAAAGTTTTAATAAATTTATAACTGCATTATCTATACATAATTACATTTTTAATCTAAATATCTAAATCTAATTCTGTTTCACTATCAGAGTTATCATTGAGATTAATTACAATAGGATTTATGTTGTTTTAGATAGAAATGTAAGAGTCCTCAATTTTTATAATGTGCTGTAGTGAATTTTTTCAGCTCTCAACTTTATCAAATTTATAACACTGGGACTTAAAGTAGGTGTAACATTTTCTGCTCTGATCTTTGATTTTACTTGGTTCCACAAATGCTCTATGGGGTTAAACATACAGTGATCGGAGGAAGCCGTATGCCAGCCGTGCAAATTATCCTACATATTGTTTTATGCATATGAATTTAGAACTTCAGTTGCTTTTTGTAACTGAATTCAAAATAAATATAATTTTCTAACAAATATTTCTGGATTTCAGTTTTTGAACTTGATGAAGCTGGTGCTTTGTGTAGCAAACGGCTATGGTACCTTGCGTTATCCATGACAATAACTCTGTTGTTTGAAATATTTTTTAAAAGATAATTTTGAAACCAGTTTTTAAAAAGTTTTGCACTTGTATCCTCAAGATAATCCAAGCTAGAATCCTTAATATTCTTTGCAGACAACAGCAAGCGGTTTGGGACAAATCCGTCTTCTGAACCAGCGTGTATTATGGTAATGCGTGAAGGTGCTTTCGTCTGACAGTTTTGACTGAAATCAACAAATCCTTTGGATACTGTGTCGTGTGTATCGAACCATGTTTCATCAAGGTAAATTATGGATCTGTTTTCTAACCTATATCTTTTAATTTCTTGATGGTAATTAAATCTCCAAGTGCGTAATCTGTGCGATTCCATTACTACTTGTCTTTTGTCTATTTTGCGGTATTTAAATCCCATTTTACAAACAACTCTATGGAGGGTGGCACGGCTAATATTTATATTGGTTTCGTCTCCGTCTAGCTTCTTTTTCAGTTTATCCAAGGTAGTAATAACTCCGCTTTCATAAAGACAATATATTTTCCTTCTTATTAGGTCCTGATCACTATTGCCTATACGGTGAGATTGAAAATCACCACGTTTTTTTCTTTTGTTCAATTCTTCACTAATAATAATATTCCTTATCGATGATATTGAAGTTTTTGTTAGTAGACAGGTTTCTTTTAAAGCTTCTTGTTTAATTAGTCCTCTACTGATTAAAGTTTCATACACATTTTTCACAACCTGTTTTGCATCAAATAACAAATGATTTCGACGCGACATAGTTATATTCTCATAAAACAACTATTTCGGAACGCACAATAAAAACGGTTATTCAACACTGCCACTAAAATATTAGTCAAAATATTTATATGCCTAATGGTTAATACTTAAGAAATACCTGGCCCACCCCTGCCCTTATGAACAAATGGGTTTACCCAATAACAATAGGTAATAAAATCGTTAAAGGTTTATTAAACATACCCCAATATGGTCCGTCAAAAGCCATAACGTCGTTATGGCTTTTGACGGTGGTTATGATAACGATATACTTTGAGACAGACTATACAAAAATTGCTCATGTTAATGTTTCCTAAATCGCTCCTGGGTTGGAGTCTTAGAGGTAAAGGTGGCATTTTTTTTTGTTTAGCGAATAAAATTCTGCTGCATTTTAAATTTTAAGACAATTATGACCTTAAAAGGTCAGGTTCAATCAGATTACAAATTTCTAAAATACTTCCTAAAAGTAAGATAATTCGGCCTTGTTTTATGGCTTTTTAAGTAAATATGTGCAGTTTTTAGAATTTTTCTTTAACTTGTGTCCTAAAAATTAATTACAATGCAAATTTTAAGTTTTTGCAAAATTCTAAAATCCCCTTTTAAAATACGATATTATGGCCCTGTTTCAAGGATTTTCGAGTGAAAATGTGCAGTTTTAATTTTTTTTTCTTTTTTTGTATCCTTAAACCTACTTACATACCAAATTTTAGGTTTCTACTCCCTCGGGAAGTGCCCCGTAATGTGGGTCAGTCAGTCAGTCACTTGGTAGCAAAATCGACGATTTTTACAATTTAATATATACAGGGTGTTACAGAATGTTGTGAGGAAAATTTAAGGGCAGATTGTACATCTAAAAATAGGAAAAAAAGTTCATATAAATATGGGTCAGGAAATGCTTTGTTTTTATGATACGGGGTGTTTAAAGTTGTTTGTCTTTTATAGTTTATTTCACATTTCTGAAAACCCGTGAAGATATTCAGATGAGTTTTGGTACACGCAAATGTATAAATATAGGTCACATTTACATGTTTAAAATTGTTTTTCAAGGCACTTACATCAGTGGCGTTCGTGCCGGTAAGTCCCTATTTTAAGCGAAAAAAGTGTACGCCACTGGTTTTCGCAAAAATTAGTATTGCTTTTTTAAATCCAGTTTAATTATGCTTAAAAAGTACCTCTTGGACTTTTTGTTCTGACTCACCGTTTTCGAAATAAAAATAAAAGTACACTTAGCTGTTTTCCGAATTATTTATAATTTTAATATTTTATTTGTACTAATTGTTCAGAAACAATGTATTCGATTTTAACTTTAGATTAAATGCTGGAAATGGTTTTTCTTTGCTTTAATGCATGCTGTAAGTCGCATTCGAATATTTCTTCTGACCCTTTAAAATTTTGAGGTCTCTGGCGAAAACAGCTTAGTATACGAACTAATGAATTAATGTTTATTTCAAAGAGGCAATCTCTTTTAAGCAGAATTAAACTGGCTTTAGGAAAGTAATACTAATTTTTGCGAAAACCAGTGGCGTACAGTTTTCTTCGCTAAAAATAAGAACTTACCGGCACGAACGCCACTGATGTAAGTCTCTTAGAAAATAATTTTGTAGATGTAAATGTGACCTATAATGATACATTTGCTTGTAGCAAAACTTATCTCAATATCTCCACGGATTTTCGAGAAATGTAAAATAAATTGTAAAAGGCGAAAATACCTTAAAATATGATGTTTAGAATCTCCCCTAAATTTCTAAAATATCATATATATATATATATATATATATATATATATATATATATATATATATATATATATATATATATATATATAAGGAAGATTTATGAGAAAATGTCAATACTTCAGGTAGTCAGGGTCCAAAAATAAACATAATAGCCTATACAAATATGGGTCCGCAAGGCCTTCGTTTTTGAAATACAGGGTGTTAAAATTTTGTATTACATTTTTAAGTAAATAAGATAATTGTTTTGTCATTTTTACGTCAAAAAGGTATACTTGGTATTTGGATTTTAAAAAATTACGACGCATCTGATTTTATTAAAGCAAAATAAAAAAAACAAAATGTATAATTAAACAATATGTATTTTGATTTTAAAACATAAGCTGGGTTTTATACCTTTTAAAAATTCCACCATTTACTTTTAAGCACAAGTCAGCTTTGTGTTGAACATCCTGTATCTCGGAAACGAATGCCTTGCGGACCCAGATTTGTATAGACTTTTATGTTTATTTTTACACCCTGACTACGTACCTGAAGTATTGACATTTCCTCATGAATCACCTTTATATATATATATATATATATATATATATATATATATATATATATATATATATATATATATATATATATATATATATATATATATATATATATATATATATATATATATTTTTATAATATTTAAAAAAAAAATCAATTTTTCTACGAAACACATTAAGGGCCAAAAAATATTTTTAAGTTGGTGCCAATACTTCCACCAAATATAAAAAAACGTCAAGTGTCTTCTCCACTTCATTTTGTATTAGATATTTCATTTCTATTTTGAATAAGTTTTATATTTGATGGCTCTAGTCTGGGCGGGGTTCAAAAACTATAGGTAAGACCGGGGGCAGTCCCCCAGGCATTTGGGATGCCCGGTTATCATAACGACCCCCAGGCTCCATCCACATTTTTTTGCCCTTGTTTCCAACCGGTGCTCTTTTTAAAGAGCCCGAAACTGATGGGTGTTTCAGTCGAAACGGGGGGACCTCCTTGTGGGTTGAGTCTTTGTTACGTCGCGATCTTGGTTGGCATCCCTTTTGTCCCCCGAAAAAACCCCAAAAAAAGCCTAAAATACACGCCCCGAAATACACCCTGGAGCGCATGGGATCGTTGCGCACGCAAAAACTAGCACATGCTATTTTTTTCACAATGAAATACTCGTTGTTCTATCAGCCAGTGAATTAGGTGCTGTAGAAATCTTCAAAATCAACTCTTTAAAGAAGGCAAATCAAATAATGGCTGGCAGCGACTGATTTAAACTGTCTAACTTCCTAACAGATCGCATGTACTTTATCGTTCATATTTACAAAACCAGTTCTAATCTACCATTGCCATCAAACATCAAAGTACCCAAACTGACTTTTTCTTTACAAAAGCAATTAAAATCCCGTAACTCATTAACCTATCTTTTTTATCACTATCATAATCACGTGTCGTGTGTCATAATCGTAACTTTTGCCCCCCTTTATCTATATGACTCGTTTCTTTTTTGTTTATCGTGGTCAAGATCTTAAGGGTATTGTATGATATTTAAATTTATTTTTTGACTTAGTGAAACATTATTTTTTTGGCAAACATAAAAATATAATAAATTATGACATAAATAATAGTGAGCGAATTGATAAATAAGTGACTTGATGTAAATAAGTAAGATACGAGCTTTTACAGGGGATCCCAAAATTCCATTAATTGTGCAGCCCGAATTTTGACGATTTTGAGAAAAGGAAAATGACACAAATAAAAAATTTTTGTGGATTTGCTTCCCCAACCCGGGGGTGAATTCAACCGCTATTCTGTGGTGTATATGTTAATACTTCAAATAACTTTGTGAATTAATAGATCAACTTATTTTAAGCAAAAAATGTGGTATAAGATTTTTTTTTTCCCCAAAATTTTTAAAATTATTCGTAATTAAAGTCCCAAAAAAAAAAAAAATTTTAACTTTTTTTTAATCTTCACTTTGCATTTTGTAAAAAAAATCTTGGTTTTTTTTAAAAAAAGCTTAAAAAAACCAAAAAAATTAATCAATTAGTTTATTGTTCTTATTTAATGTTGCAGATGCAATGCAAACCGAATTATGGTCCTTCGAATGCGATTTTTTGTTGCCGTAAAATTTGAAAATTTTAACTTTAAATAAAAAAAAAAAAAATTGAACAATTATTTAAAAGGGGGTTTTTAAATTAAAAAGTCTTACTAAGAAAAAAATTAAAGCCCACCCCCAAACAATAAAACCTGACGTTTTTTTGGCCCTTTTTCTAAATTCTCCTTAATGTAGAGTGACGGATCTTTGGCAAAAAATTAGTCAAATTTTGACTTTTCTTCCAATTTTTGGAAACCACTCTTTTTTACTTTGTTTTCCTTTTAATTACTATAAATAAAGAAAAAGGTAAAAGAAAATATTTATATTTTATAAAACTAAAAATTAAAAAAATTAATTAAAAATTTATAAATTCAAACAAACTTAAATACCTTTAAACAAATTTAATATTTTTTGGGGGCCCTTTTTTTCTAAAGGGGGTTTTACCTTCCAGGCATCGAATGGCCAAAAAACCAATACCCCCTTTCCTTTTTTATTTTTTTTATTAAATCTTTCCAAGGCCTTTAAAATTTAAAATCCCATTTTTGGGTGGTGAAAACAAACACTTTTTTTATCGGGGGAAAATTATTTTTTAAAAATGGAGGGGTTCCAATTAAATTGTGGAGCAAATCCAATGCGTTGTTCTTTATTTGCATTTTAAAAACGGTTTTGGCGCCGGGTGGCACCCTTTGATATTTTTGGTTATTCTTCGCCTGCCGTTCTAACCCGATGCTGGGAAATACTTTTTTTTCCAAAGTTAAGTTTGGCATTTGAAAATATTTTAGACACTGACAACGGACACCTGCTTATTTATTAGGTTTTTTAAAAGGTATTTAAATTCAGCAAAAAAGGGGCTCCCCCTTTTTAAAGGGGGAAAAAATTTAAGATTTAATGGCCGTTACTGTACATCTATGCAATATTTTATCAAAATTAGCACCGATGTACCAGTATTGTTAAAAATTACCCAAAAAACAGGGAACTACCAGTATTTGTCAAAATTTGTATGTTTCTCATTAGTACGATTAAATATTATTATTAGGAAGAAAGTATTAAGTATTCTTTACGAGATTCTGAATTCAAAAATGTCGAAAAAACACTTTTCCTATACGTTTTTCTCTTTTTTTTTTTACCATTTTTAGATGGTTGATTAAAGTTTTCTTGTGTGAAAATTTGATGTTTCTTTTATTTGTACGTGTGTCTGCATGGGTAACTGCATTATTTCCTAACAAAGAACACTATTTTATTGCTAGTGGTCATTGCGTATTAAATGCGTATGTAAATGTATAGGTATAAAAGGGTAGATTTTACGATAAAAAGGCGACCTCAGTACATCATAACGTTGTCAGGATTTTTAATTATACCTGCTTTGATTTACATATCAGATTGCTTTTAAAAAAATAGAAGTAGAAAAAGTTTTATTTGAGTTTTTTTTT
>JAHBCN010012735.1:0-26060 GCA_019359885.1 Listronotus oregonensis
AATATTAAGTACTCGCTCAAAGCTTGTGAAGATTTTCCATTTAAAAAGCACGTAAGCATTGATCCTTTTTTTAAATTTCTATAACTCAGCAGCATTTTGTGTAATCGTCTCTCTAAATTTTCAACAACTTTGTTTTTCATCTTTTTTGTGTAGCTCTTGTCATTTATGAAAAAATGAAAGAAAACCGAGAATTTTATAAAAAAAATTAGGTATAGTGACCAAGGAAGTTTAAAGGTGTATGGAAGCCCATTGCTATGGCCCATTCGATCAAAAAATGTCCAGCCCAGTATAAAAATAACTGTCAGAGTTGGCCCCGCCGATTCTGCGCAATAACAAAATTCCACGAAATAATTTAATGTGTTGCCTACTTACACACTGATAAAATCAGTGTGAAGTTAGCCAACACATTATAATTTTATGAGAGCCGGAGTACCGTTTTTTGGATTGATCAAAACCTTTTTATTTTAGTGATTAGTGTTTATTAAATTGTGACTATAATTTTGTGTTTATTGTTTGTTACTTATAATATCGTAACAAAATGACTAAAGGTTGTATGGTTTTTGTCTTGCAAATCCAAGGGTAACATACCCGTCTTTTTAACTTTAGGTAAGTATTTTTTATATTTAAATTAGGTGCTTCTTATAAGACGTAACGTTAGGTAACCGAATAAATAATAATATATCAATTATGAATAATAGAAAATGAAAATTTCATAGGAAATATTAGTGAGAAAAGTAAGGCAATCTTAACTATCTTTTAGATGATTTCACAATGTTTGTGTATTTCTGTGGATTATTAAAAAGAAATAAGGTTTACATTTAGGTACTTTTATTTCATTTAATAATTTAGTACACTCTTTTAAAGGATCAAAATTATTGATTACTGGGCAGACCAGGCAAATTTTAATATATACAGGTCCCTCTAATTGAATGAAAGGAAGTACAACTTTGGTACGGTTTTTTGGGGCGCTGATTACAAATCTAAAAAATAAAATCGGCAATGTTTCGTTTTCGAGATATTCATCATCAAAATTGAAAATCAAACTAACCTTATTTACACTATTCCTCCTTCTTTTTGCACAAAATTCTTGATTTTTTACACTAAATTGGCACACAATATTTCACAAACACCTTTTAAAAACTTTTTTATGTTTATTTTACACCTTTTTTACACTTTTATTTTTTAAGCAAATATGGCTGCTGCCTTTGAACTTAAAAGTTCGCAATTTAATGGAAAAAAGATGTAAAATAAATAAAAATACAAGGTTTTAAAAGGTGTTCATAAAATATCGTGTGCCACTTTAGTGTAAAAATCAAGAATTGTGTACAAAAAGAAGGGAGAATATAGTGAAAATGAGGTTAGTTTAATATTCAACTTTGATGATGAAGATTTCGGAAACGAAACGTTGCCAAAAAGATATTTTTTCAGATTTGTAATCAGCGCCCCAAAAAACCCCCGTATACCAAATTTGATCAAAATCGGAGAGGAGGCAACTTTCGAGACAATACCATTTGTTTAAAAATAAATTAGATTTTTGGTTTCTTAATCTTGCATTATCAACTTTTTAAGCTCGACATACTGTACACACATAATATTTAACGGATACTGTTACAATGGATACTCAGGTACCAAAGGTTACTAAACATTTTTTAACCACTGTTATTCTGTCTCATGAATGTTTGTTATTAGTGAAAAGTATATGCCTAAAAAGCAGTTATAAAAATTTTCACTTTTTAATGTACAACCAGAATCTTAGGATTAGATTAAACTCATTTACACTATCTTGCCCTTCTTTTATCACAAAATTGGTGATAAGTACATAATACTATCATACAATGTTTGAAATTTATTTTAAAAAATCGTGTTTTTATTTATTTACAAAGATTTTTGGTAAAAATACAAAACTCACAAAAATATCGACCATTTAAATAGAAGGCAGTAAAGTGGCGCCATCTATTCTTTCCATATTATATCAGATGATATAAAATCTAATATTACACAATAATTTTAAATATTCTATAGTAGTATCCTTTAATAACCAACAATTTTGTGCAAAAAATTAAAAAAAACAGTGAATGTTGGAATTTGACATTTGATGATGTCAATTTTATAGATAGTAACAAAGAATTATGGAAATCCGGCCCTGACCTACTATTCATTGCGCAAATTCCGCGGGGCCAACCCCCTATTCCCGCTGCGCTGCACGCCTGGACAATTTTGTTCTACAGTATTGAGCTTCCATACACCTTTAAACTTCCTTGATAGTGACCCGTACAACTTCGCCGGTGTGAGTTGTGATTTTGACGCAATGGACACTTTTGTAGAGCACTCAATTAAAAAAAAAACCCGTCTTTGGGCGAGACGATTACCGATTACATAAAATGCTGCTGAGTTATAGAAATTTAAAAAAAAGGGATAAATGTTTACGTGCTTTTTAAATGGAAAATCTTCACACCCTTTGGACGAGTACTTAATATTAATATTAAGGGCTGAAACTTTCAGTGATTTTTTTGGGGTATTTCCAACAAAATTTTACGATGGGACCGAAAAAAAAACAATAGTCACAAAAAAAATCACCCTAATGTATAATACAGGTCAACATTGGATCTACTCGGGAACGCCGGAAGCGGTTAGGTGCTACTAGGGTTCTTGGGGTCGCTGATTACGATGAGCGGGTCTGTTACCCTTCATCACGTTAGGTTTAAGGTCATTTAAAGTCAAGTAAAGAAAAAACCGTCGAGAAAAAATTGAAAAAATTCATGCACATGTTTTCGAGGTCGCAGAATTTGAATCCAGGGTTTATTTACACTTTGAACCTATCTATATGCACAAATTTTTCCAGATTTTTTAATGGTTTTTTCTTCACTTGACCTTCTAATGAACTTGAACCTGACCTTATGGAGGTTAACTGACCTCAAATTCCGCTTCGCCGATCTCAAAAACATACGTACAAATTTTTTCAGATTTTTCAAATCCCAAAAATACTTCATAACTTCAATAACCTCATATGACCTTGGATGACCTCTAGGATTGATGTTTATTTAAGGTATGTTTCCTTCCACGCGGCCGCCGCATGCGACTAACGCACTACGTTAGCCGCAAAGCACTCCTATTCATGTTTTTAAATGTGCCTGGTTTCTTCCAAGCGGCCGTCGTATGCGTCCGCTGTCAACGACTGCGATTGATGCGACTGGACTGCTGAAGAAGCAGTGTAGCCGCAGTCGTGTCTGCGACTGATATTTTGTTTGTGTTGTTTTGTGTGGAATGTCTGGTTTTTTTTAATTGTTAAAAATTGAAACTTTATTTTTTAAACGAGGTCCTGGATTTTTTATTACGTATTTTAAGAGCTTTTAAGATCCCAAATCCAATGATGTTTCGCACTTATTCAAAAAAAATCAGTTTAATGATTTCCTAAGATCCTGCCAAAAATATATTGTCTGACTCTCTCTAATATATGGTTTTCTATGAAAATGGCCATTAATATAAATTTTTTGAATAAGTGCAATACATTATTGGTTTTGGGAACTTTATAGCTCCTAAAATACATAATAAAAAAATCCAGGCTCGTATAAAAAAAAGAAGTTGATGATGGCAGCTCAAAGACGAAACGTCGGTGTATAAATCTAATAACACTATCTTGTAGAACAGAAAAAGTAGTAATGGAAATGTAAAAGTTATTTTGTTATATCCATTCAAATAAAGTTATAAAAAAATAAAAACGAAATCGCGAATAATCGTTTTTTTCCAAAAGTAAGTATTCGAAAATTTTAAAGTTCTAAGGTGGCATTTTGATTAGCATCATATTGCGCAACTTTGCCTTCATTTTTTAACCGACCTCGTATCTCTTCAAGTTTCCCAGATCCTAATGATAAGACTCGAATTTGGTACATCCTGTACAGATTTACCTTAATAGAATGGCTAATTTTTCCTTTGGGGTTATTGGATATTCAACTCTGTTGTCTGGCTCGAACTTTATATCGTCTTTTATTAAGTCAAGAATAAAAGTAAACTCTGCTTTATTCAGTCTAAAATATTTTCTAAATTTTACTTCATCCTGTTGCAGATGTCGATTTATTAATGTAGTATAACAACCCTCATCGCGTCTTTGCTGAAATATTGATTTATAGGGGCATTGCTATGTTTCAGGTTGGCTAATTGTAATAGTATTTCGTCATCCTCTTTTTCTTCCAATAATAAATATATTGCTAGATCATCCATCACGACTCTTACCAAAGATTATTCCCTTTACACTAATAATTTTGCTATCGCGAGTTTGAGCCGCGGTCCTAAGAAACCACCTGATTAAACGGCGGCCGTATGCGTTAGTCGCATTGCGTTAGTCGCATGCGATGGCCGCGTGGAAGGAACCACACCTTTACATCCGGATTCGGATTTAGCCACCGCGAAAACATGTATGAATTTGTCAGATGGTTTTTTTCTTCACTTGAACCTCTTATCGTCAACATAATTCATATTTTATGTTTTAAAATACATTTTTTTTTAATTTTTATTTTTTAAAAAACATCCATGGAGCGTCAAAATGGAGCCGCTGAAATCTGATCAAAAATCTAAAACAAAAACATGGCGGGCGTTTAAAAAAAAACATAACAGTCAACCGATTTTTCCGTTATTTTGGCTCCGTAAAAATGTGATTTTTTTGCCAAATTATGGTAAATTGGCCTACACTACACTACGGATTAACTGTCCGCAGTTTAAAATTTCTTAAAAATATTTTAGGAGGTGATTTTTAAAGATCCAAGGATGTGAAAAAAACGATTTTTTGAAAATTCTAAAGCGGACTAGTACCTTAAAAGAGATACAAAAAATGTTGTATACAAAAGTTTATAATGATTGTTGAGTAATTTGCCGTTTTTAGAATAAGTATATGGAGTCAGGTAAAAGAATATCGAACCTAATCCCATTTTTTTCAAATAAAACATCCAGTATATTTTAACCTAAAAAGATGTATTAAAATTTTGCATACACGTATAGTTTTGATAACAGTTTATGGTTAGCTATATAGATATTTCGCGACTTACCGTTTTAACTACTGGTTATAGCAGTTATTTCCACCATTCTAACGTGTTTAACAGCCTATCCTCGAAAACGAAACGGTTTACGTATGTCAACTTACTACTAATGGTTTAATACACTTTTAATTTAAAAAATGTAAGCTTTGAAGAGTTAAGAAATAAGTTAAAAGATAATATATAAACCAAATTTTTTATTTAATAAAATATTAGCTCTTCCAAGTCAACTATAATAAGTAAATTTTTCCATTATGATTGTAATATACTGTATTAATTCATCCATTTGGGAATTAACTAATAAACCAAAAAATCTGCAATCCAAATAGTTGTTAAATCATAGCAAAAAAAAATCACAGAACCAAAACAAATTTTGGAAAGCCGCGAATCCTCCATTATTTCAATTTAAATTTACAAACATTTTTATACGGGTTCCTGACCAGTGCGATAGCAGTAAATACTGTACAAAGTAATGCGTAGATACTACGCAAACACCTTCCCCTACTTTTCTCCGAAAATAAACCAGTATGTTAATTCCTAACAATGTTCAAGCTATGTTTTGAAAATTTTGAGCTATGTGACGTCATTCTACATCCAATATGGCGGATCACCCAAGATGGCGGACTAGTTATTTTTTTTTTGCACTTCCATGGTATGGGTATATTAACGAAAGGGTTTGCTAAAAAGAATACAAAAAAATAAAATGATGTCACTTTAAATCCAATATGGCGGACTTTCAAATAGAGCTGTCGCAATTACTTTTAAAAAGTAATTCGATTACAATTACCAAGTACTCTTCTAAGTAGCAGTAAATTACGATTACCAATTACTAGCATGTTTGTTAAAAGTAATTCAAGTATCAATTAAAACTAAAAGTAATTGAATATTTAAGCAATTACTTTATTTAAATTACCACATATTATATTAAACACGATACACTAAACAAATAAAATATTTATAATAATAGGCATTATACTCGCATGTCACACTATTCAAACTTTTCTTTTTTTATCTTGGGACAGTCCACGAATGATGCCTAAGTACTAACGTACCGTGGGTGTCTTCAGTGAGGTGAGAGGGAGTTTGTTCACACGGGATTTAAATTTTTGGAGATTGGGAGGAGAAGGAAAAACTTCTGCGGGCAGCAGGTTCCATAGTCTTGACACTCTAGGGATAAAGAACGAAGAAAGCGGAAAGTTCGGGGCCTCTCTAACTGAACTGTAAAAGGATGCATAAAAGTTGCACTACGTGTTGCTCTGTTGGGAGCTGCCAGAGAAGGAATTATACTGGCCAATTCCTTTGAGCAGAAGCCGTGAAAATACCTATAGAAGAGCGACAGATCCCCTACAGCTCGACGATGGGCAAGAAGAGGAAGCCTTTCTGTGAGCGTTTGATCATTAATAAGACGAACGGCTCTTTTTTGAATGGAGTCCAGAATGCTAAGTGTTGTAGGGGACGCCATTCTCCAGACATGAGAACAATATTCTAAAGAGGGTCTGATTTGGGATACATACAGAGTGTACAGATTGGAAGAAGAGAAATATTTTCTGGCTCGGAAGAGGAATCCAATCTTTTTTGAAGCTGCCGAAGCTATGGATGAAATGTGTTTGTGCCAGTTAAGGTTATTCTCAAAAGTAACGCCGACTAAATTAAACGACTCTTTGTTCTGCAGAACTTGGCCGCTCATATGTAAGGGATGATCATTTGCAGACTTTTTTCGCGACAGCGAACATGACTGTGTTTTCGAGGCATTAAACTGAACAAGATTTTTGGCGCCCCAATCCAAGATAAGTTTAAGGTCTTGTGAAAGAGATATCTGCATTGACCTGCGCTTGTTTTCAAAATTAGAATTACACGGTTGCTTAAGAAATTGAATACTAGAGTGGAGGGTACTATCGTCAGCAAAACTATGAATGGGATTGATTGTGGAAGAGAGAAGATCGTTAATGTGTAGAAGAAACAGCGTGGGTGCCAGCACTGAGCCCTGTGGCACCCCAGCATTAATTTGGTAGAAGCTGGAGGAATGACCATCTACACTAACTGATATACGCCGATTAGTAAGGAAACTGTGAAGCCAAGAGCAAAGCTTAGGTGGAAGACCGTAAGAAGGAAGTTTGTTAAGAAGCCCATCATGCCAGACCTGATCGAAAGCTTTGGATATGTCAAGAGCTGCTTTCTCGGCAAGTTCAACATTAAATGGCTCTAAAATAAAAATATCTTTTTATCTCACCCCAAACATGAACAGATTTTTCCACAAAAAAAATTAAACCCGGTGGCGGTAAGCATTAATCGAAGATACTAAATCAGCGCGAAGGCGGCATTCGCCAGATTCAAAGCGGCTGACCCGCCGTGTTTCAAGATGCTCTTTCTGGCTGGCCAAAATTCCGGCAGTTTTTCCATTAAAGAAAGGTAATTGACTTTTTCGTAGTAATTCAATTATTTATTAGGTAATTGAATTAATTTTTAAATAATTCAATTACTTAATAAGTAATCGAATTACTTTCCAAGTAATTAAATTACTTGGGATTCGTGAAAATCAATAACCAATTACGATTACATTATCCTAATAATTGATAATCCAAATATAATTACCTTTTTCGGAAAGTAATTGAATTAAAGTAATTCGATTACTAAGAAGTAATTGAATACGATTTTTCAATTATTTTAATTCAATTAACGACAGCTCTGGTTTCATCTTATTCAGATTTTTGCCTATTAAAAAAGTGATACCGAGCATACTGAATTTTTTATGTGAGACGGACTATAGATCAATGGTTGGTTATTGAATTTTCTTTGGTTTATTTTCTTTTAATATTTAAGGATTACTTTTTATCTAAATATTTATTTTATTATTAGTTACTCATATTTTAATAAGTGAACAAAGTCAGTTTTAGATGAAATTAATTAGGAAGTTAGATTAAATTGCAAAATGTATGAAGAAGCGTTGAGAAAAAATTAACATTTAAATTTTGCGTCCGGGCGGGTCAATCAAGCCAGCTGCGCACGGTTGACAGCTGACGGTGGCGCCACCAACAACAAAAAAACGACAAGGCCGATCTAGTTTGTCTGACGACATGTTAACTTTAGCTGTATACATTAAAAAATAAACGTTTAATTTATAAAAAAATGGTTTTGTGACTCGTGCCGAGCTCCTCGGAGTGTTTTAAAAAGATTTCCCTCTGCGGATCGTGATAAAAATCGGGCGGAGAGCCACGACGAGAAAAGGTAAAGTCGATTTGAGACAGGGTGTATCGGGAGTAGTTTTTACGGGTCCCGTCAGAGCAATCGCTATCAAAACGGATAAAAAATTGACCGAGATCTATTTTTAAATGCGCCTTTCTGTTGTGTACCATTAATATATATCTGTCTCAACGGTCTAGGCTATTTTCGCGATCCCGCGGGGTAAAAATAGCCGCGGTGTCTGCCGACAGTGGACTGAGGATGTTGCCGCGAGGCCATTTTTCAACTCGAATTTTTGGCTAATTATTTTTCACTTGTGCAAAAATCGGTAGTTTTTGCAACATTTTTAGTGCCCTGCAAAGATACTCTGTGTATTTAAGACTCTACACTTTAATTTTATAGGATCGGCAGTGATTTTCTCCCAATTTTAAACGAATCAATCTACCTAGTTCTGTGAGTATATTTTGATTATGCATTTTTGAAACTTTAGGACTAATAAATTGTAATTCGGCCAATTCAGAATTAAACATTCACTTCCCTTCTTAACTAATCAGGAAATGTTAAATAATTCAGGTATCGAATTTTGCCCAAAACAAGCAAAAATTAATCCAACCTCAACCTTCAGTGATGTGCAACATTGCCAAATTTACGGAAATTATTTAAATTGAATAATTTTTTGACAGCTCAGTGTTAAAATTAATTTACAAAAAGTTCCAAAAAATATAGGTGCACAACATTTTTAATTTCGTTTCAATCTATCATTTTTACTATTTTTTTAATTGCTATATTATAGTTTTATTATTGAAATTTGAATTTAAAATCATTAATTAACATTAAATTTAACCACTTCATTTATTATTTATCTGGTGTTTATGATTATGTTTCTTTTATTTCGTTAAATAATTGCGTTAGATTCCCGTTTAGGTATATTATATAGTTGTCATTTCGCAATTTTTGTTGGTGTCATAGTGGCAACATGGCTGATTTTTTGCAAGTAAGGATTTGAAAGTCTGGACCCTGATCTAGGAGAAATTAGGGATACAATTCGGGACTAGATAGTAAATTGAATTTTATCTCTATTTATCATATTGAATATACCAATTTCTCTTTAGATTTTGGTTGTTTGTGTGCTGAATTTTGAATCTTCATTTTTTATGTTTTATTTATTTATTGTTTTTTGTTTAAATACTTTATGGATGAATGTTTTGTAAACAATGACAAAGGATAATAATGGGGGGGTAGTTTTTGTCTTACTGGGCACATCGCTGATTTTTATACGGGGCTTTTTTAGTTCGCTGATCGCGAATATAGACATTTTTTTCGAAAATTACTATTAGTCTAGGATCCGAATTAGGGGGCGACCTTCCCCATTTGCCAACTCGATAAAAACTATTTTTGGTAATTTTTTACTTACCGGGTCCACGGCCGATTTTATTGAAATTTGGTATACAGGGGTTTTTTGGGGCGGTGATCACAAATCTGAAGTAAAATTTTGTCGGACACTTTAAGTTTTTGAGTTATAACGCCCCACTCGGACCTAACCTCAAAACTGTACAAACTTTCCCAAAATTCCTCTTTCTTAAAACTGATTACACCCAAAATGAAAGTTTTTATGGAAATACACTTATTACTTTATAAGATAAATTTAATTTCACCTTTATTTAACAAATATTTTTAATAAATAAAGCACAAGAATTACTTAATATTATTTTTACTTTTATAAATGTCAACAAAATCGTCTAGGGATTTTAGGCAGTTTTATGTTGGTAGGCTAGGGACCCGCAAAACAATTGAATGGCTTACTTTTTAAATTTAAATTGCGAAAAATGAAAATAATTCAAATTTATAAAGTAGGCCATTCAATTGTTTCGCGGGTCCCTGGTTTGCCAACATAAAACTGTCTAAAATCCCTAGACGATTTTGTTGACATTTATAAAAGTAAAAATAATATTTTTGGGAAGTGCTTGTTGTGGTTTTTTTATTAAAAATATTTGTTAAATAAAGGTGAAATTAAATTTATCCTAAAAAATAAGTGTATTTCCACAAAATCTTTCATTTCCGGTGTAATCAGTTTTAAGAAGCAGGAATTTTAGGAAAGTTTTGAGGTTAGGTCCCGAGTGGGGCGTTTTAACTCAAAAACTAAAAGAGTCCGACAAAATTTGACTTCAGATTCGTGATCAGCGCCCCAAAGAACCCCTGGATACAAAATTTCAATAAAATCGGCCGTGGACCCGGTAAGTAAAAAATTACCCTATTTTTTATTAAATACAATAATGTAGACAAGAGTATCGCAAATAAGTTGCCTAAATATTATGGCAAAAAATTTTGATACTTCCTGTATAATGTCAATCCCTGGGTCAATTTAATTTTTATTTTATTCTACATGACGGTACTAATATAATTTTTTTTCTTCAATTTTATAAATAAAGCCTTTATTGGTTTCTTTTGATTTTTTTGCTTGAACAATAAATTTAATAATTATCTAATTAAATTAAAGTAAATTTTGCTCAACTTCTTTATGTCTGTCTTGGCATTAACGGCATTTTGTTTTTTTTTTATTTTTATCATTTCGTAAAATTTGTGTTTTTTTATTTTTTTTAAATTTTATTATTTTCGAAATCAAAAGAGAATGTTAATTATTGCTGTTTTGTTTGGTTAAGGCCGTTTTGTTTTTCTTTGTCATGTTTATGTCTTTTTATTAAATTTGTTAAATATTGACTTGTTTGCTTCATGTACAGGGTGTCTCAAATAGGCGTTTTTCATGATTTTTTTTTTATTTTCTTATTGCAAAGCCACATGAAAAAAAAGGCCAAAAATATTTTTTCCCGATTTTTTTGGCCTCCGGAAACGCCTTAAAAATCAATTTTAAGTTTGAATTTTGTAGGCCCGTGACGTCACGGCCCTAAATTTTCTATTGGTGGAATTTCTGCTTTGTTGTCAGCTTTTGGTTATTCGATATGCCTGTCATCAAATATCGATATGCGCAACATCTACAAAGTTAGCGTTTCCTGTCAATTGTCATATTGTCAATGTCAACCTGTATAACCTGTAACCTCTAATATTTAATAATAATTTCTAAATTGTAAATAGTGTGTGTTCTTTCCAAATATTCCAATATATTACTATAGTTATTATTATCGCCAAACTTTCCTTGATATGAACCCTTTTTACGAGTAAATTTCCGTTATTTTATTCAAAATGAAAAAAAGTGTAATATTATTTGCGAAACCAGAAGCCGGCCGAGTTTAGGATCTTCAAAAATATTCTTTTCTCTTCAAAAACAAGACGATAGGAGAAAAGCCTGGTGTGCTGCTGTAGGTATTGAGAAAATGACCAAAGGACATGCCTATTATTGTTGTGAAAACCATTTTGATGTAAGTTTTTATGTTTTATTCCAATTGAAACTATTTAGGTAGTCTGGCTGTGTTTTAGTGTAAAGTCTAAAAAGCATTTCGCATTTTAGCATTTTGTTAAAATCGATACGATTGTCGATATCTATAGTTCCTAAACAGACTTGGCATTCATGTTGAATTTGATTGGTTAGGGGAGTGGCGGGCTATTTAAATTTCAATGATAATTAAACCTTAAATAGAAAAGTAAGGGGTTTGTATTTTTCCGTGTTATTTAGCAGGTTTTGCTTAATTGTGTTTCTACTTTTAATTTTTACACACAACATTATCAATATCAATTGAGTGAAAATACTCTATTCGAGCCTCATCATTAAGATCTCGGAACGGAAATACGGTCCGGATTTATTAGGGATTTTAAAAGCTTTTAAGATCCCAAAACCAATGATGTATCACACATTATTCGAAAAAATCATTTGAATGTTTTCCTACTAAAGATCTATTATCTGTCTCTAACACATTATTTCTTATGGAAATTGCCATTAATATGAATGTTTCAAATAAGTGCGATACGTCATTAGTTTTGGCATCTAAGAAGCTCTTAAAATCTATAATAAACAAATCCAGGACAGTATTTAAAAAAAAAAAAGTTGATGATGGCGGCTCAAAGACGAAACGTTTGTGTGTAAATCTAATATCTATATTTTATAGAACAGAAACAGTAGCAATGGAAAAATTTATTCTGTTGCATCTAGCCAAATAAAGTTATAAAAAATACAAAAGAAATCGCGAATATTCGATTTTTTTCAAATGTCTTAGGAAGTATTAGAAATCTTTAAACTTCTAAGGTGGCATTTTAATCAGCATAAAATTGCGCAACTTGGCTTCCATTTAACCGACCTCGTACCTCTACAAGTTTCCGAGATCCCAAAGATGAGACTAGAATTTGGGACACCCTGTACACGCCATCGCATTTTTCGCATAGTATTTTGTATACTACGTGATTTTTACTATCTTTAGGAATTTTTGATTTTAATTTGTTAAAATTTGATTTTAAGAGATTATGTCCCTTGTGAATAATGTCATGTTTTTGATTTTTTTCTAGGGTATGTAGGGCTCGATGTAGGGTATTGATGAATAATTAAGTATTGCCATTTTTATTGTTCTTTCTTAAATTTGCATTATAATTATTGTAAAATTTGTATTTTTTTAAAATTTTTAAAAGAATAATCCACAAATTTTACAATAATTATAATTGGGTAATGAAAATATTAATATTTTGAATTTTTTTTTGAAAATTGTTGTATTTTTAATAAACATTAGTCAAAAATATGAAGTTTTAAACAAAATAAAAAAAAATATTTTATAAAAATTTCTAGCAAAAACAAAAAAAAAACATTTTCCTTTTAAATTGAATTTACTCTAAAAAAATCAAATAATTGAAAATTTATTCAATTTTATTCTTCAGTTCGGCGAAAAGTAGAATATTTTGAAAAAAAAACTTGTCGATGACTCAATTGTTGGATTTTAAACAATTACGGAATATTTAAAGAGCTATTTAAATATCGAAGAATGAAAGAAGCTGCCATATAAAAATCCTCGTAAAAATCAAAAGTTTTGGTTAGTTTAGTAACTGAAAAACAAAAGACAATTGAGAAAAAAAATTGGTGGCAAAATGTTTGTCACCAAAATGTGTCCTAATAATGTCATAGTTAAAAACATGTAAGAGTTGAAACAAATGCCTTAGAAGCAAAGCACAAAAACGGCGATTTTCACTTTTTTGCCAATATCTTCAAAACCAAATTTTCAAGAAAAAATTTTACTGCTCAGTCAAAATTGGCAATAAATTATCCAACACTTTTTCCAGATGGCATAAATGTGGCCGGAATTTGAGACACACTTTATGTCTAAATAAAAACACCTTACAAATAAGATGCAGGCGTTTGTATGCATCTTATGCAAATGCGCCTTTATAAACGATTTAAATAATGCTCTTACTTGAATTAGGTAAATGCTTTTATGTAAGATTTTTCCATTTCTTTATTAAAGACATTTTTTTTATTTTCTTAAATTTATTGCTACTTAAACAAATTTAAATTTGATAATTCGGCTATTTTCAGCTGTTTCGCCCGTCATAACTGTACCAACATTTTTATGTAAAAATGCCTCAATAAATTCGTTGCCTTTTGTAAAAATAAAAGTAAACATTTAGTTGTTTTTTATTATTATTAATTAGTTTTTGGTCTGTGCCTAATCGAGTCTGTAACAATTTTAGAAAGGAGAATGTTTAGGAAAGTGTGTGCACTTTTAAGGTTAGAAAAAAATTGACCTCCGATTTTGCGATAAGCACCCCAAAAAAGCACTGTATACCAAATTTTTGTAAAATCGGTCATTGGCGTGGTAAATAAAAAATTAGCATAATTGGATTTTTTTTACTTACTACAACACCGATTTTAAGGAAATACGACATGTCCTGGTTTTTTGGGGCGTTGATTGCGAATTCAAAGTCAGTGTTTTGCAAAAACCCGTAGTTTTTTAATTATGTTGACCCACTCTCACTTTACCTTAAAAGGAAGGGTTTTTCTCTAAAATTCTTTCTCTTCAAAACTGGTCACAGCCAAACTTAGTGATTTTATGATAACACACTAATTTTTCAAACACCATGACCTCGTTATTATTTTTAATTAAAAATACCTCTAAAAATTAAAAAAAATATATAGGTATGTATGTGTGATTGTCTGGTCCATTTTTTGTCGATAACAAGAGAATGCGAAATCCAAAGTAATCCTAATATGGTACAAAACTATTGGGGTAACTTTACAGATTCTGTCAAAATGTATGAGTCATAGACGTACGTTAATTAAGTTTTTTAAGGGGTGAAATATGAAAAAAAATCGTAACACAAATTAAATTAATTCAAATTTGGTGTAATAGCTGGTTTTGACCAGGGGAAGCAATGTTTCTCCTAGATTCATTAACCGACCGAAATTCTAGCATCGAAAGTTTCAAAAAATACTTATTTTATCCATTTCTAAAAGAAAACCAATAACTGAATTAAACCAAATTAGGCTAATCATTGGTTGAGACAGAGGTTTAATTTTGACAGATGTGTGAGCCATTGGCATACGTTTACGTGGAATTTAAAGAGGTTAAATATAAAAAAATCATATTATAAGAACTTGATACAAATGTCCTGCTTCACAAGTGTCTTCCTTGATGAAAGATAAAAATACTAAACAGAAAAATTCCATGTTTGCCGAAACGCATTTTTAAATTATTTTTATTTTTGAGAAATCTGCAGAGACAAAAAATAATTTTATCTCCAGATATTAGTCTGAGTAAGCTGTAAATACATCTGTACAGTTTTCCCCTGTGGCGCAACTCTTAGGTTTTCAGGGATGCTTTCAAGCGAAAACAAGTTTATCAACATTAACAGGTGGCAAAGGGCTGAAAATGGCCCCTCAAGGCCCGAAAAATGGGTTTCCCGCTAATATCTGCCAAACTATGGGAATTGGAGAATTTTTGTTTAGACAAAAAATAAGGATCGCCTTGTTATCTACAAAAATGGTCCTTATAATTTTTTTTCTAAAAATCGATAGTTTTCGAGAAAACGGGACCCAAAAGTCCCCTCATTTCAGCTGATGCTCTACCGCTAAAATGCTGCTATCTTCATGGATTCACTTATAAGTGGGCGGACAAATTGTTCCATTACTCGGGCAATAATGTACATTTCTTAATCATTCAAAGTTCATCGGAATTAAAAAACCCGTAACTATCATTGCAGATGAGTTTGAATCTCGGTTTGAATCCATTCTGATTTTTCTAGAATATTAAAAAAAGCGGTCAAAGTTTTTTTTTCACAATATTTTGAGAGTATCTCATTAATTTATTGATATTTTTGAAAAATGGTTTGTTATTAACATTTCTTTTTTATAATGAGACCTGAGCAAGTGTTCAATAATCCCAGAAAAATTTCCTTTACCATCTTTCTTGCGTTTTGATAAAAAATTGTTTTGCCCGTCTGCATTTTTTAGCCGTTTTCGGAGTTATAGAAAATCTGTCCAGTGTGGAATGTTATGGATTTTTCGACGGCCGGTTTTGCGAAAAATATTGGTGTTGCGAAAAAAATGGTAAGAACCATTTTTGTAGATTTCGAGGTGATCTTCATTTTTTGTCTGAACAAAAATTCTCTAATTCGCATATTTTGGCAGATATTCGCGGGAATCTCATTTTTGGGACTTTGGGGGGCCATTTTCAGCGAGTTCCCACGTCGGAATCGTGATAAACTTTTTCTCGCTCGAAATCATCCGTGAAGACCTAAGAATTGCGCCACAAAATGAAAACTGTACAGATTTATTTACAGCTGTGGGTACTTTCAGGTCTTCAGTTATTGGACTACGTGTCTGACTATCAAGTTTGAAAAAACTACACATTTCCAAAAAATTGAAACTAAGACACACCGTAACTCGTAACTTATTACCAAATATCAAAAATCTATAATTATCCATTATTAATAACCTTTTGTTTAACAATTAACCGAACAAAATGTAAAAAACCTCATTGTTTATCTAAATATTAACACATACTAATTGTTTTAACTGCTGTGCCTTACTATTAATAAGTTTTCTACTTTCCAAGTTTCAGTAGTGACTTTACATTAAAAGTATTTGCTGACCATTTGTGATTTTTTAAAATATATTTTTTCATTTTTTTTATAAATTAGGATCATTTTTAAAATGTTAAATCTAACGAAAAACAAGTGGGCGTTTTTGTAAAAAATATAAGGGACGCGGTTTCCCGATTGAGTAAGTTTATTATGTGTAATTTTGATGCTATGCTATTAGCCAAACGTAGCTATATCAATGAAAATGTATGATCAACTACAGTGCAGAGCTGATAGACTGCTACGTACGTATAGCGTACATTTTAATTCTTATAGCTACGCTCGACTGATGAAAGCGCTGACCGTCGCACAGTGAAGCGACACTGTGCTACCCAAATTACTCTACAGCTCATACAGTTCAACCATTTAGGCTCATATTTTTAAGATTCTCGTCTTGAATTTGCATATCGATCCTTTTTTGGTTTTTGATTTGGGTTTTTATTTTCCAAAAATTTGTCTCCAAACTTTGATTTTTATGAAAAAAACGAATTTTCGGCGAAAAAATGATCATAGGTCCAAAAATGTGCCAAAAAATGCCAAAAAAGATTATTCGTATTCCTTTAATAATTCTAAACAATTTTCGTTGAATCAAGGATCAAGATTTTTTTTTGTTTTAAGTCTTCCTCTTAATAAGCTCCACAAGACTGTTTATGTGAAAATGAGAGGCAACATATTTTTATTATTCCCACAAACGGCAATAATGTCTGTGAAACGAGATATTAACAATTAAATTGTGCATAATTGACATAGTCGATATCTGTCATGTATGAAAGCCATGCATTCCATTCGGAATATTTCTAAAACGGTTCTTACCATAATTTTTAAAAACTAATGCGAAATGAATTATAGCATTAGAAAATTAAAAAAAAACCTGAATTTTTTGACCGTTTTGTAAAAAAGATATTGATTTTTGAGGGTTTACTAGGTATGTTTGTTATTAGGAACTAGTGTACACTATTTTATTCTTTTTTTACGTACATAATCACCCTTATGGAAGGTATATTTTAGGATTAGGTGGGTCCAAAAATGTAAAATATAACTAAATAACGAACAGACCTCAGGAGTCGTGTGTACAGTCTCCTACAAAAATAATATTGTCAAGCATTGAGAACCTCTTACTTTTGGAAAAGCGTATTCATTCTTCATTGAGGACCTCTAACCTTTGATAAGGGGGCGTCCCTAAATTACGCAAGACATTTTTTCGTGAGATTGACTCCCTCCCCCCCCCTAAGCTCACGTAATTTTTTTTTATTCCTGTTTTGGCTGTATTGTGTGAAATTTCGCCATATTTTTATACTACAGTAAAACTTGTCTATAACGGCCACCATAAAATTAAGAATAATTGGCTTTTATAGAAGGGTGGCTAGTATTGCCAGGTAACAGTTGTTGAACCATTCGAGGCTACAAAACTTTTCATTTTTAAATTGCTTGCTGCCTCAAGTGCTTTTTGTTTAATTAAGGGTCTATATATTGAAACATTTTTACCTCTTGCTTTGTAGAACCAATTGTAGACGACTTGATCTACTGCCAATCCTTTCGACTTCTGGATTTTCCTCTTTTGTTCTAAATTAACACCTTCTTTAAATATTCGATTTAGTTTAGCTTTATTCCTGATAATATCATTTATTTGGGTTTTTCCAACACCCAACTTTTCAGCCAGTTTTCGCGACCAAAGCGTACTTTTCACTTTTCGCGATAACATCAATTTTTTCCTTCAGTGACAAACGATTTCGTTTTGGGAACATGATTAAACCAAGGAAGTTTAAAGTTGTATGGAAGCCCAATACTGTAGAACAAAATTGTCCAGGCGTGCAGGGCAGCGTGAATAGGGGGGTTGGCCCCACGGAGTTTGCGCAATGAATAGTAGGTCAGAGCCGGACTTCCATAATTCTTTGTTACTGCCTATAAAGTTGACATCATCAAATGTCAAATTCAAGCATTCACTGTTTTTTTATTTTTTGCACAAAATTCTTAGTTATTAAACGATACTACCATAGAATATTTAAAATTATTGTGTAATATTGGATTTTATATCATCTGATATAATATGGAAAGAAGCCTTCTATTTAAATGGTCGATATTTTTGTGAGTTTTGTATTTTTACCAAAAATATTTGTAAATAAATAAAAACACGATTTTTTAAAATAAATTTCAAACATTGTATGATAGTTCATGTACTTATCACCAATTTTGTGTTAAAAGAAGGGTAAGACAGTGTAAATGAGTTCAATCTAATCCTAAGATGGTTGTACATTAAAAAGTGAAAATTTTTATAACTGCTTTTAGGCATATATTTTTTACTAATAACAAACATTTATGAGACAGAATAACAGTGGTTAAAAATGTTTAGTAACCTTTGGTACCCAGGTATCCATTTTAACAGTATCCCTTAAATATTATGTGTCTACAGTATGTCGAGCTTAAAAAGTTGATAATGTAAGTTTAAGAAACCAAAAATCTAATTTCTTTTTAAACAAATACAGAAAAAGCAAAAAGGACCTTTAACATAAAATTGTACTTTCTTTCATTCAATTATAGGGACCTGTATATATTAAAATTTGCCCGGTCTGCCCAGTTATTAAAAATTTTGATCCTTTAAAAGAATGTACTAAATTATTAAATGAAATAAAAGTACCTAAATGTAAACCTTATTTCTTTTTAATAATCCACAGAAATACACAAACATTGTGGAAATCATCTAAAAGATAGTTAAGATTGCCTTACTATTCCCACTGCTATTTCCTATGAAATTTTCATTGTTCTATTATTCATAATTAATATATAATTATTTTTTTGGTTACCTAACGTTACGTCTCATAAGAAGCACCTAATTTAAATATAAGAAATACTTACCTAAAGTAAAAATGCCGGGTATGTTACCCTTGGATTTGCAAGACAAAACCATACAACCTCTAATCAATTTGTTACGATATTATAAGTAACAAACAATAAACACAAAATTATAGTCACAATTCAATAAACACTAATCACTAAAATATGAAGGTTTTTATCAATCCAAAAAACTTCTTCAACCAAAAAATATAGGTACACACACAAAGCAAAACAATCGAAACTAATACGGCGCAAAGGGCACAAACCACAACGAAAATGACGAATGATGAGACGACGATGTTTGCAACGGCAAACAGCGTCGGATATAGTTTTATAAGCGCCGCGCGCGCCCCTGGAACCAAAAACCTTAGAGAACCTAAGATCAAAAATGGTACTACGGCTCTCATAAAAGTATAATGTGTTGCCTAACTTACACACTGATTTATCAGTATTTGATCTTATTTGGTACAGCGCTAAATTTGGGGTCCATTTAAAATACTGCATCACGAATTAAATTAAAATAGAAAAAAATATAATAATACGTACTGGTACTAGTTCCGGCCCGTTCAACAATCAATTTTTTTTAGAGAGAGATGGGCGAGTTCGACGCGTCGTAAGTGAACTATTTTAATACAGTGGTTCTCAACTTTTTGTTAAGCGGACGACTGGAACTTGGATTTTTTTTTGTAACCGAGAACTAATAAATATTGTTTTATATGCTAATTTTACCATATAAAACAATATTTTAAATATTTTTAACAATAATACAGAAAAATAGACTACGGACAGGTTCTAAATCTGAACACAGGTTTTTAAAAATACGCATATTGAGACTGAGACCTTTCATTGCATTTTCCAAGGCTTTAGACACATTTTTGAGGGCTAATCATTGACAGTGAATAATGGGTTGTAAAGGAATATTTCCAATACGACTATGCGTTCTGAAATCAATACAAAGTTTAAAATGTTGAAGATTTACTTATTTCTGTTATTTTTTTCGGATGAAACTTTGGATTTTACGTTTTTTATTTTCGGTTTTTACGAACCACAGGTTGGGAACCATGGTTTTATTAAGTCTTTTTACATTTGACCTAAAAATCCAAACAACGTACGTAAAAGCAGTCATAATTGAGATTTTATCTTAACTAATAATGATTGTACCAAATTTGGTGTAATTTGGATGTTGGGTTGTACTACCATGCCTTTTTACATTTGGCTTCTTAAAAAATGATAATAACGTACGCCAATAACAATGACTCACAAAATTTTTAAGAATTGAGACCTTATATCACCACATTTGGTTTAATGCGGGAGTCTTGTTTTCTTGCTACATGTTTTTTATATTTGCTCCTTTGGAAAAACCTTATTAACGTACGCCCATGATTCAACATACACAATCTGTTAAAATTTAGACCTTATAAAAACCAATCAATGTTTTATACCGAATTTCGTTCGATTAGGGTGTCGTGTCGTGTTTTTTAAATATATTATTTCTTTTCACATTTGACTCCTTTAAAAATCCCGTAACGTATCCCCTACGCACACAATCTGTTAGAAGTTTCATCTCATCCTAACCAATTATTGCATCCAAGAGTAACCGCAAAATTCGCTTCTTTTTGAGGATGTTGCAGCAACCAGGAAAAAAATATCTTTCAGTTATCAAATTGTCATAAAAAACAAGGTTATCTTTTGTTTTTCGAAAATTTTTAAAAATTACCTTTAGTTAGAGGTTGAAAATTTCCGAAAAACGGAATAAATTATATCGATAAATATGGACAAAATGATTATCGTATTTTTCCATCTTATAAAGAAAAATTAAGAATTTTTTAAAACCTGATAATTTATGAGGGTAAAAGATTTTTCTTAATGTTTTGGGGCTTGTTCACCCCTTTGAAGGGGTGAGATTTACCGAAAATCTATTAAAATGACTAAGGTATTTATAAGCAACCTTGTAACTGGTTATATAGTGTGTTACACATAGAGCTGTCAGTACGTAATTAAAATACAAAAAGTATTTTAAATACTCTTTGGTATTTGGAACATTATATTTTAAATACTTTTATTTTTAGATATTTATACTTGATTTTTTAAATACCGCAAATAATTTGTGTTAGGTAGGTACCTAATTAAATTTATAAAAAAAAATAATTCAAAACCTGTTTTTACAAAAAAGTATTTAAAATACTTTAATTTTCAAAAACCCTAAAAAGTAATTAAAAGTCGTTCGCAAGTAAATTTGCAATGTTTATTTCAGTACTTTTTAGCTTTCAATACAATTTTGCAAAAAGTATTTTTCATTTTCTTGTAAAAACTCTTTCTAATTTTTGTTACATCAAATATACATATGGTATTTGAAATACTTTGTAAGGTAATAAAAAAATTCATTAATTTTCGCATTTTAAAGTATTTAGAAAAACACAAAAACCTTGAATTCTTTCGAGCCAAAAAGTATTTTTCTCTTTCTAATTTGTATACTCTGTATTAGTGAACGACCGATACGATTTTTTTGCCGATACCGATATTTTTGACGCCGATACCGATATTATATCGGTATCGCCGTCAGGTGAAATTGTAGCCGTCAATATTAAAGAATTAATTTGTCAAAGTGAAGTGCAAGATCCCAAGGCAGATGATCAGACGTTTGCTATAAAAAATAATGACTTAAGTGACTCAAGTGTAAAAAAAATTCATGCTTTTAGCAGCGATGGCAAAGCGTTACCATTAGCTACCATTGCCGTTGCTAGAAAGGAAAACAGAATGAATAAACAAGATACATATTTCATTCTGGAAGCCTTACGCCGACATTTTAGGCGGTCCATCCAAGAATATTTTTGCAAAACCTGGGCTTGAATAAAGGCTGGAAAAAGAAGTAGTTTATTACTTGTCTAGTTCTATAATTTCAAGAACAGAATTGCTTACTGAATGGTGGCAGTGTAATAAAAGAGATCATCCCATGTTTTATGCCCAAGCAAAAATAAAAGAAATAGGTTCTAACAACGCGGAGATTTTGATATTTTTACAACATAATTTAAAAAAATTGGACTATAATTATTAAAATTTAAATTGTTAAAGATGTTTAAATTTTCGTTTTGACCTTTTTAAAATGTTTTTTGGTCAAAGCTCCTGTGGTTAGTGTTTGGGTTTTTAAAAAATTTGTTCTCTTTATAAGTGCAGGGACTAATTTATTAAAAGACAAAAATTTTTGAATTACCGCAAGGGTTCTTTTATAGATGCCCATAGTGAAATATTTTTAGAATGCAAAGTGCAATCTATTAATCCTGCCATAATTTTCCTTTTTAGTTTTGTTTCCAATTAATGCTTTCGATTTGATGACAATTGATTTAACGTAATTGCCATGGAATGGTTCTATGTGATATTGGTATCGGGCTATTACTGAACCTTTTGGTATTTTTAAAAATTCAGGCCAGAAATTGTTTACCTCTCCTGGAAGCCTTTTTTTCAAGGATCCTGTTCCTACCCATAAAATTGTAAATTGTTGTGTTTACACAGTTTGGAATTGCAAACATGTTCAAACCAATTTTGAGTTGACTTTGTTAAAATTGGGATGCCTATATATTCAAATTTATATTTGATAGCTTAAATTAGCTTGTTATTTTCAAAAAGAAAATAATATCTGCTAATATTTCCGATCCCAATTCCAAAATCTGCCGATAACCGATACCGATATACCGATATTTTGCCGGTATCGGTCAAACATACTGTATTTCCCCAGGAACATATATTCCATGTCTGGGGAATGGCGTCTACTGGACTAGCAATTGTAAAAGTTAACAACGGTTTGAATGTTTACCCAAAATGTCAGTTTTGACAGGTTGCCTACTAAAACATGAATAACACGAATGACTTTGTTAACTTCAAAGCTCCCTAAGTCATCTGCTACACTTTAACCGTAACTACTATCATCACTCCCTTAGTATTCTCAATTGCATTTAAGGAAAAGCTGTTCGTTTTATTAATGATCCCACGATTACAGAAAAGTTTCCCTTGCCCACCGACTCGAGTAAGCGAGCGTTCAAACCTATTACCAAAATTTTAGCATTGCATTATGCGTCTATAGTGAAAACTTTAATTGTCTTTGCATAAACTAAAAAGTGTTTTAACTATTATTTAAGTTGTTTTAACTATCATTTTTTCTTTTTTTCAGATTTAACACTCCAGTGATCGCTGTTAGCTCATTAGGTATAACGTAGAGACCTTACTAACAAATTTAGTTCTACCAGAAGACAAGCTATGTGGAGTGTCCCATGTTCGCAGTGATGGCCCCCAAACAACCGTGAAGCAACTGTCTCGTCCTTCCGTCTGTCAAGACCGAATGGTCAGAATCTAAGCAGTTTTCCGGCAAACTAACCACGGTGGCTTCAGGCCCGGAGTGTGGCCCCGTGGCCGCCGACAAGGGGGCCGATTGTTGGTAAATATAATTATGAGATTTTAATGTTAGGACTGTTTGTTATCCAGTTAAAGTTAACAATGGACTTAACAATTGTTAAATTTAACAAAGAGTAAAAAATGAAAAAACTTGACAACGCAGCACATTTTTAAAAATTTCATGGTGACTAGATAACAAGAAATAGTTTATTTCGGAATTTTGCGTTTAAAATCTATTAGGCATAAAAAAATATTTTAAAAATAATTTCCTTGCACACAATATGAAAAAATCGGTAAGGCACTCCATCATTGTCAAGTGACCAATACTGCAGAACTTCTTTAAATTTGGGTTTTTTTTCAGGTTCTTTAATATAATTCATGCCTACTACATTTGATTGATACATTCCGGTAGGTAAATTCATCTAGAATAGACATATTTGCTTTATTTTCCTAGAAAATTAATACATATTAGTAAAACTATTTATTTAAAAGAATTTTATTACTTACTATAAATATCCATCTATACTTTTTAAAACAAAATAATTTAAAAAAAAATTATGTAATAACTATTTATTACTACTAAAACTTAACTAACCTCTTTCATAAGTTAATGCTGTCTAAAGCTATAACATGCGGTACTAAAAAAACCGTTAGAGATCCGATTTTCGTCATTAGAAAACTACTCACATTCTATCGCAACATTCGAACATATACTGCTAGAGGCTGCCTTGGAACGTGGTCGTGCAAACACTCTACGTGAGAGAAAAAATAAGAGTGCAACATTTTCCCCTTGCTCTACGTGCTGAGTGGTGGGCGGGCGGGGCATATACTATTCTTCGCAGACTAATCAGCACGAAAAAAGTTGTACTTTTATTCGTATTTTTCTCTTACCCACACTGTGAGACTTGATCGTACATGTGTCCTGGCAAAATTGTAATATTAAGTAGTGCATTTGTCCTATTGTTTTTAGCTTGCATTACTAAATATTATAATTTTGCCAAGATACATGTTCGATCAAGTCTCACAGTGTGCGTAAGAGAAAAAGACGAATAAAAGTACAACATTTCTCTCTTGATTTTCGTGCTGATTAGTTGGCGGAGAATAGTATATGCTTCGCCCGCCCACTACTCAGCGCGTAGAGCGAGGGAACATTGTTGCACTCTTATTCTTTTTTTTCTCACGTGGAGTGTTGCAAGGCTACCTCTAGTAGTATATGCTCAAAGGTTGCGATAGATAATCTGAGTAGCTTATTTCTAGTGACGAAAATTTTTCCGCGCATCAGAGCTGGGTGTGCTCTGAAAAGTTTAACAATGAAAAAGGGCAATTAATATGTGAAATTGTACAAAACGCTCTTGAGCTACTTCAAACCCGATCTCATCTAGCGTGCGTGTAAAATTATTGTATGTATATGCTCTGTTTCTAAAACCAAGAACATCTTTTTATTGTGATGCAAAAATTCTCGGATTAAGTTTTACACCCTAGGGTGCGTTTAACTTTGACTTTGACAAAGACCTTGCGGCGCATCGGACCTACCCCACATCGGGTCTCTAACGGTGTTTTTTAAGTACCGCCTGTTATACCTAGCTTTAAACAGCAATAACTTATGAAAGAGGTTAGTTTTTAAAAGTAATAGCTAGTTATTACATAAAATTATTTCAATTATTTTGTTTTAAAAGGTAAAAATGGATATTAAAAAGCAGTAAGTAATAAAATTTTTGTAAATAAATAGTTTTACTAATATGTATTAAATTAAATCATTAATTTTCTAGGAAAATAAAGCAAACTTGTCTACTCTAGAAGAATCTACCTACAGGGAATGTATCAATAAAATGTAGTAGGCATGCATTAAATTAGAGAACCTGTTAAAAACCAAAATTTAAAGACGTTCTGCATTATTGGACACTTACGGCCGAGTGATGATCGCGTTGTTAATTTTAGCAATGGACTTAGCAGTTGTAGAATGTTTAACAGACGTCATTGTTATTGTTATTCAATGATTTTAGTAGGCAACCTGTTAAAATCTGACATTTTGTTAAACATTCTAAACCGTTGTTAACTTTTAACAATTTGCTAAGCTGACAACGGTTTAGAATGTTTAACAAAATGTCAGATTTTGACAGGTTGTCTACTAAAATCATTGAATAACACTGACAATGACGTTTTGTTAAACATTCTAAACTGCTAAGTCCATTGCTAAATTTAACAACGCGATCATCACTCGGCCGTTAAGCTATCTACTGTGCTGTTTGTTTTTAACGGCATCGTATTATCTCTTTAGTTTATATTTTATGTACTGTTTCTCAAATTTAATTAAAAGCCGTAAAGCATCCACCGTTTTTTGGTCAAAGTGTTTTAAAAATAATGAACTTTCGAATGTACATAATTATATACAAAAAATAACGAATTCCGTGGTGGTTTTCTCCACGAGCACCATTAATAACGTTTTTGCAAATATGCCTTAAAAACTGAACATTTTAATTATTGTAAAAGTTAAAATAAGTAAAACAATATTTATTAATAAAAAATTTGGACACTCTCCAGTCTCCATCATTTTAATAGTTCATTTTGAATTGTGGGTTTTTGTTAAATTTACACTTCACAGTGCTTTACACTTTCAATCTTTTT
>JAHBCN010012735.1:26204-40960 GCA_019359885.1 Listronotus oregonensis
GTACTTATCACCAATTTTGTGATAAAAGAAGGGCAATATAGTGTAAATGAGTTTAATCTAATCCTAAGATTCTGGTTGTACATTAAAAAGTGAAAATTTTTATAACTGCTTTTTAGGCATATACTTTTCACTAATAACAAACATTCATGAGACAGAATAACAGTGGTTAAAAATGTTTAGTTACCTTTGGTACCTAGGTATCCATTGTAACAGTATCCGTTAAATATTATGTGTCTACAGTATGACGAGCTTAAAAAGTTGATAATGTAAGTTTAAGAAACCAAAAATCTAATTTATTTTTAAACAAATACAGAAAAGCAAAAAGGAACTTTAACATAAAATTGTACTTTCTTTCATTTAATCAAAGGGCCTGTATATATTAAAATTTGCCTGGTCTGCCCCGTAATTCATAATTTTGATCCTTTAAAAGAATGTACTAAATTATTAAATGAAATAAAAGTACCTAAATGTAAACCTTATTTCTTTTTAATAATCCACAGAAATACATAAACATTGTGGAAATCATCTAAAATATAGTTAAGATTGCCTTACTTTTCTCACTGCTATTTCCTATGAAATTTTCATTATTCTATTATTCATAATTGATATATTATTATTTTTTCGGTTACCTATCGTTACGTCTCATAAGAAGCACCTAATTTAAATATAAGAAATACTTACCTAAAGTAAAAAATGCCGGGTATGTTACACTTGGATTTGCAAGACAAAACCATACAACCTCTAATCATTTTGTTACGATATTATAAGTAACAAACAATAAACACAAAAATTATAGTCACAATTTAATAAACACTAATCACTAAAATAAGAAGGTTTTTATCTATCCAAAAAACTTCTGCAACCACAAAATATAGGTACTCACACAAAGCAAAACAATCGAAACTAATACGGCGCAAAGGGCACAAACCACAACGAAAATGACGAATGATAAGACGACGACGGTTGACGATATAGTTTCATAGGCGCCGGGCGCGCCCTTGCACCAAAAACCTTAGACAACCTAAGACCAAAAACGGTAATACGGCTCTCATAAAAGTATAATGTGTTGCCTAACTACACACTGATTTATCAGTGTGTAAGTAGGCAACACATTAAATTTTTTCGTGGAATTTCGTTATTGCGCAAAATCGGCGGGGCCAACTCTGACAGTTATTTTCATACTGGGCTGGACATTTTTTGATCGAATGGGCCATAGCATTGGGCTTCCGTACACCTTTAAACTTCCTTGCAAAAAAATTTTTTTAACCTAAACACCTGTAAATTTGCGGTACTTGGAGATTTTGTAAACAAGTTATAAGTGCTAGGTATGTTTGTCTGGTCATAAACTTGTGCAAAAAGCAAGATTTATTTTTTTAGATCTAGAGGTTATATACTCTCTTAAATAAAGGGTTAACTACTCCCTCATTTTTAAGTTTCGCAAGTAGAAGAAAAAGATTAATTGCTACCGTTAAAAAAAATGTCTCCTCTACATACATTATAATATGGTTTCCAAATACGCATCCGCTTTCAGTTTCCTTGATCACCCTTTAGTCTTCAGCAAATTGCTAGAAAATTTCTGAAAAATAAAGAATTTTAAAAAGTGACGGGAATTTGCTAAACACCAAAGCAGTGGTTCCCAAACTTTTTTCTATTGCGCCCCCTTTTTGAAATTAAAAAGTGGTCGCGCCCCCACTTCCTTCGAGTATACAGAAACATTCCGTTTACTAAAAAAAGAGGCATTAATTTATAAACATGACATTTGAACATGTATCTAATCTAATGCGAAGTATGGTGCTGCATTTCCTTAACAAGGAAATTCTTGGTTTTATCTTTAAAAGTACGCAACGTAGGTCACTAGCAAAATTAAGCCGGCTTCGTTTTTTTTGTTTTAATTTCCATTAAAAAACAAAATTCTTTTTCACATAAATAGGTTGTCGAGAATGGTATGTAAAATTTTAAAGCCATTTTCGCGATTAAAAGATAGATGGGAAAATATTTTATCCAAAATGTAGTAATCACCAAATTTTCAAAGTCGCCACTGAGTCGTGTTTTCAGTCGATTGCTTGTTCTTGCATTTCTTCTGAAGCCGGTCCCAGACACTACGTGTATTCGGCGAATATTCGGTATTCAAGCTTATTCGCGTAGCGTGTGGGAGCCCTACCTTCGACGAAGATTCGTACTTCGTCATTTTCCAGGAGGCTATCGGTAAACTGGCACGAATGAAAGAAGCTCGTAGTAAGGCGAAGTGCCGCGTAGTCATCGCGTAGTTAACTTCGGCATCGCTCACCTAATGATCGCTGAATCGAGCCTTTGTTTATATGTTTTTTTGCTTTAGCGCACCCCTCAGTTCGTTGTGTATTGCATTGGTGGCGGGTTGATTTGTTTTTTATTTGCTGAAATGGAATGAAGCAACGAGTTAACGTTACAGTTTATACAATTATATAAAAATGAACCTGCAATTTGGAACGCACAGATTCCAAAACATAAGAATAGAAATAAAGTGGCTGATGCCTGGAATAAATTAAAACAAAGTTTAGCGTGGAGTGTTCGGTTGTAGAATTGAAAAAAAAGGAAAGACTCTTTGATGGCAATGTTTTGCCAGTTATTTAATAAAGTCAAAACAAGTTTAAAGTTGGGTGCTGGTAGGGATGACGTTTATAAACCTGCCTAAATTTTTTTCTTTTTTCCTATTTTGTAATAATAAAACACTGCTGAAAATCACACAACTAGAAGCGAAAACCATCTGCTCTTCATCACTGTCCATTTTGAACTGCAACGCCACGCCACTGAAAATCAAGACTTCGGCTTCTCTACTACGGGAAATATTTGTCACTGGACGCATTTTTTAAAAAAAGTAGCGTCTGGGAGGGTGGCCGAAGGTGTAGTGAATAGTTCAAATATTCGCACATTCGCCAAATGCACGTAGTGTCTGGGACCGGCTTGAAAGGATGTTTATATCAAAATTAAAAGGAATTTAAACATATTTACGTTCATCATTGTCATGTAAATTAGAAAATTATCGTTGGGATTCATCAAAGGAACTTTCTAGATAAAATATAATAACTTTTGTACTCTCTTCGTTTTTAGCAGTGTTGTCACTATTCTCCATTAATAAAACCAATTTCGGAAATAGGAAAAAAATTGGTGTTTGAACTTGCAGACGACGTTTCTATATATAAACCTTTTTTTAAATTTGAACTGATTTTTTGTTTTTTTAAAGATGAAAATTTTTAATAATTTTTCTGAGCTCTCGCGCCCCCCTTGATGTTGCTTAGCGCCCCCCTAGGGGGGCGCCTCCCAGTTTGGAAACTACTGCACTAAAGGGTGATAGAGCAAAACTGATAACGGATTCGTGTTAAAATCCTTCGGAACCCATATACTGCATCTAGACGTAGATTTTCTTTTATTGGGCGGTAGCAACGAATCTTTTTCTTGCAAGTGCGTTATGCAAAAAATAAGGGGTCGGTTAACCTTTTATTAAAGGGTATGTATTACCCTTTTATTAAAGGGTATATATACGTTCTAGCATAATAAATTTTGCTTTTTGCCCAACTTTAAAGCGGTCATACATGCCCGAACATACTCGGCTCGTCGAAATTTCCGCGAACCAACTTCAAACTGAGCATGTTTGCGATTGCCATACATGTCCATGCTCTACTGCGCCAACAGCAGTTCAAAATTTAATTCCGCGAGCCTCATTACTATGGCGTTAAATTCAGAAACTACGGTTGCGCTTGTGGGTGGCTTTTGGTGTCTAGACGACGCTTTAGTAACAAAAATGAAAGAGCGAAAACGACGACGTACATGGTCAAAAAAATGGAATTAATTAATTATTAATTAGAATTAACCTTTACTTTTCTTACTTCTCCACCAGTACATTATAGCTACTGCGTTTTATGTATTTATTGCAGTATTCTTTGCTTCTTACGTCCCACAGGGCTCTCTCGTTTCTGTATAAACTTATAAATTCTGTCCAAAACTTTTTATTGTCACTAAACGACATTCCGGAAAAATAATTATAATCTAAATACAGAAAATGATATAAACACCACTATACGACTCGAGAAACTAGGGCTAATCATTACATGCTCGCTGAAATCACCATACACTTACTAACATGTTTGACATTCAGCACGTGTTGGTAGGCAACGGCAAGCCAAACGCTGAGCAGAGCTTTCCAACCGCCAGCTACGTTCGTCGTTCTCATACACTTTCAAGCATGTTCGCCCAGCTATATAGTTACCAACTACTATTACCAACATGCTAGTGCGTGTATGACCCATTTTATGCCCAGACAAAAATTTTAAACCGTTTATTAATTCCAGTGGAAGTTACAAGTGTAATTTTACCGTCACTCTTTCAATCGTAAAAAAAATTAAATGAATTTGCATCGAAAAAAATTTGCAATAAAGCCTTTAAATTGTAAAAACGCCTTAACAGTATCACGCTTAGTGTTGCCCTATGTAAGCAACGCGCATACATCTTTGTTTTTTTTCTAATTTTTGGCCGTGCAGGTGGTCCCCCCTGGCGGCCATGGGCTGTTTCGGGGACCGGGATGCGGCGCAGGCCACCGAGGACAGCCGCACTCAGAAGCGCATCAGCGATCAAATCAACAGGCAACTTGCTAAAGAAAAACAGGTGAGAATTTTTTTATTAATTATTTAACATACTAAAACGTAACAACGAAATATACATATTTACCAAAAATATCACATTCTACTCGATTTTAAAATAGGCACAATAAAAGTTTCTTTTCATATCTCCATCTTCTAAAAACCTATTAAAAAGAAGACACAGAGTTCCCCATAACAGACTACCTATTTTGATATTCTATATGAGATAAGTCAGTAAGTTTTTTTTTATATTATTATCTTCTATCTTTGGGATTTAAATCACAAAACTAGAAAAAATTGATTTTCGTAAAAGGTCATTTTTCTAATAAAGCGTCATTATATTTGATCACCTAATTTAATGTTTAGTTTTAATTCTCATGGATTATTCAGTTCAACAACGAGTTTTTTTGCGTGAAAACATAAAGAGTAACCCAATAGAAGAAGATGAAGCGACAGTACATACCGATAAAAACTCTAAGAGTTCTGCGAGAAGTGTCTAATGGCCGATTCATTTTACTAAGTGGGGATTTAAATTGGTCTCCGCACTTAACTGCACCAGACTTTTTTCTGTGATCTGAAAGGGTCAATCCATATCAAATCGACCAGGCGATTGTTTCGACCATCTCCGATTTTGATTATTTTTGGCACATTTATTCTGCTTACCAAAAAACTGAAAAATTTAAAATTTTAGAATTTTTTGACTACTGGTTTTGGTTTTATGAATTTTTGAAAATAACAAATTTGTCAATTTTGTTCATGAGGGGTTCTAATAAAAAGCTTAATATTTTGAAAACTATTACAGCTACCGATATGAGCGATACCTTGTTTTAAAGGTCTTCTAAATACCTTTAAAACGATGTGCCGCAAGCTTCATTTTTTTGAAAAAAAAATTCGAGATTTACGAAGAAAAATTTTTTTTTCAAAAATCTCAAAATACCCTATTTTTGATTTTTTTCAAAAAATTATATATTTTTCTTTATTGTTTTCTGAACATATTTGCCAAATTTTAGGATGGAAATGAGGGTTCTTGTTCAAAAAAATTATCAAAAATACCTATCTCAATTAAATTTCCTATTGGTACTCACAAAAAAAGGCAATATTTTAAAAACGTGTATAGCTAATGCAACCAGCGATATCTTGTTTTAAAGGAATCTTTATACAACATACATTTTTATAGGTCACAGTGTCAATTAGCTCTTCCTCAAATTTATCTTCTAAAATAGTTTTTAAATTTTCAATTCCAGGGTACATTTCACATGTGTCCAAATAACAGTCAACACCTGGTGGATTACAAATCATTTTGCCTAATAAGGAATTGTAATCAGGAAAAATAGGCTTTCCTTGGTCATCGGTAATTAATTTGTTAATTTTGGCCCCATTTATCACCAGCTTTATGTTCTGGTGAGTTGTGCAAACACACTGTGTGTGTTCCGCTTTTCCGGCTAATATGCAATTTTTAGGTCGCAATTCACAAAATTTGGATAATCCGATTTTTATATTAGGGTGCTCTTGTTTAAAATGCAAATAAATTTCTTTTACATTAGCTAAAACCAATCTTTTTTGCAAGTATTCCTTGGCTCCACCTTCTTTCCTAATTACAACAAAATCTTTTTTTCCAGGCATCGCCCTACTAATATCGTCCCTTAAATAAAATGAAGAAATAATTTGAGCCACGTTTTCGTCAAGAGTTTTGCCGGGCTTTGGATTGGGTGTGCAAATTTTTTCCCTGGTCCAACTAATGGGAAGACAAGATAAAATGAGTATTTTTTCAGTTCTTTTTGTTACTTTTAAAAATTTTTCCTTTAATTGTCTAATTACTTCACATTCATCCATTGCACTGTTTTCTTTGTCATTCTTCACTGTAGCGATACTTTCTTCCATCAATCTCTTGTCTAATGCAATTTTCACCTTCTCAGCCTTTTCTTTGGACAGACGTTTTCGTTTTATGGGTGATTCCCCCATAAATTGGAGAGACTGATTTAAAAGTTCCAAGGACTTATCTTCTTCCATTTTATAGTCAGAATCGGCACATCCCAAACCAGAGGGTCTGTAACAAAAACGATTAATTTAAAATTATTTTTAAATGTTAATTTTTTTAATTTAATAATTACAAAAGGCAAATTAACGGTTTTTTTTTTCAAAATAATAGCTTTTTTATTGGATTTTTTCTTAAATGGCAATACTACTTGCTATGAAAAAAAAGTACAACTGGCAACGCGTACCCCAATTTAAAGGGATGAGGTCATAGAAACACTCGTCAAACCTTCAAAAGAATTCCGCCGGCTGTTCTCTCTTTTAAATCCTTACTCTTTGATTTAATGTATATGGTTAATACAAATCACATTTTTCATATCTTTGTAAAAATTCATATTTCAGTACGAAATTTTGACATTTCAAATTAGAAATTAAATAAAAAAATAATTAATAAAAAATATTATTTTATTATTACTTACCCTGGTTCTGGGGATGCCTGCTCTTGTGAATGTTCTTTTGAGATTTTTATCCTGCAATTATCACATATTTTCATGCCACTTTTTACACCTTTAAACGAACACATCCACTTTGTTACGTTTCTTAGCTTTCCCGAATGTTTATTTTGATTTAAAGGGTTGCAACAAAACGCCGAAATTTTCCACTTTTGCGTATGGTCTGCCATTTTCGCAGTTTTAGAAAGAAATGACAAAATATAAATACCAAAGCCCTGTCCTTCCTTTTCGCTTACTCTAAATTTTCCTGTTTAAAAAAGAAATTTCCTGTTCGAAATCTTGAGTGGGATTTGGGAGAACCAATCAAAGTAAAAGGGGCGTGATTTTAAGATTTCAGGAACAAACAAGCTCATTTGGAAAATATGTTTTAAAGGAAGGATTTAAGAATCTAAACAAGAAAAAACGTGTTTTTTATATAATATTTTTATTACTATATTCTAAAACATTTAAATAAAATCCAAACTAAAAAAGTGTAGGTGTTATGTGACCCGTAATTTATTAGGTTTTAAAAGGCCTTTTAAACAAAGCATCGCTTATTAAAATATCTATCTTAGTTTTCAAAATATTGCCTTTTTTGTAGTACCAATAGGAAATTTAATTGAGATAGGTATTTTTGATAATTTTTTTTAAAAAAGAACCCATCATTTCTCCATCCTAAAATTTGGCAAATATGTTCAGAAAACAATAAAGAAAAATATATAATTTTTTTAAAAAAAAATTTAAAAAAAGGGTATTTTGAGATTTTTGAAAAAAAAATTTTCTTCGTAAATCTCGAATTTTTTTTTCAAAAAAATGAAGTTTGCGGCACATCGTTTTAAAGGTATTTAGAAGACCTTTAAAACAAGGTATCGCTCATATCGGTAGCTGTAATAGTTTTTAAAATATTAAGCTTTTTGTTGAAACTCCTCATAACCAAAATTGACAATTTTGTCATTTTAAAAATTCATAAAACCAAAACCAGTAGTCAAAAAATTCTCAAATTTTAGATTTTTTAGTTTTTTGGTAAGCAGAATAAATTTACCAAAAATCATCAAAATCGGAGATGGTCAAAACAGAAATCACCTTTTTTGTGGTTGATTTCATATGAATTGACCCGAAAGTCCAAATTCCTGAAGAGGTCCAGTGAATAAATCAGGGTTTCCTTCATCGTGTCATGAATCATTTCTTGTCATATCTTAAAAAGTGCATTGAAGTTATTGGCACTTACTTAAAAGACGTAATTTTTAAAAGTTTGGATAAGTCGTATGTTATAGTAAATCACAAAGAGTGAATTGTAATTAAGTGTAATAAAATGTTAGTTTAATTAAGTTTTAACAATTTTACTAAGCAGTTAAAATGGGTAGTCTGTTACGGGAAACCCTGTACAATAGTCTAGTTATGCTTATTCCTTATTCATGCAAAAATTACTATAAGTACCAAGAAAAACTAGTCTAATCTTGATATTACGAGGCATTTATGCAGATTATTTACCGCTTTATCTTTATTGTGTTGAGAATGGTGGCAGATCTGTTACCGAAACCTTGATTTTTTTAAAGCTTTTTAAAAGTACTCTTTAGGTAGATCCTTGACAGTCGGTTGATTTTATGGGTCAGTCTAATATTTGTATATTTCAAGGTATACCGAGCAACACATAGACTACTGCTACTCGGTGCAGGTGAATCGGGCAAATCGACCATCGTGAAGCAGATGCGAATTCTTCACGTGAATGGTTTCAGTGAACGTGAGAAGAAACAGAAAATCGAGGATATCAAGAAGAATATCCGAGATGCCATTATCGTAAGTGTACACTTTATATATAAAACGTAAAAATATTGCAATTATTAACGAGGGAAAATACTTTTTTGATTTGAGTTTTGTTTAAAAAATTAAGAAAAAATGAAAAGTGAGACATGGACACACATAAAACAACCCATCCACACCATAAATATACCATGATGCTATTGGCCTCAAGTGGTAAAGAAAATTTTAATTTTGAATTTGGCCAAAAAAAAGTAAAATCTAAATTTCGCAAAATTATCTACGTTTTTCTAAAAACCATAGCCAGTTAAAATTTTTGCCCTCAACAATTTTCTTAAGCAATAATTATTTCAGATACCTCTAATTTCAAGAAAAAATGCAGATATTTTTGTGAAATTTGAGATCTGCCAATAAAATTTGATCAAAGTCGCAAAAAAAATTATAAATAGAGAGTTTGCTTTTGAAAGTCCGATTTTTCCCTTGGGGGGGGGGCAAAAAAATCAACTTTATGTCGCAATTTTCTATTTTTTTTTAACCAAATTGTTTTTTTAAAGCCAATAGCATCTGGTATATAATTGATGTGGGTCCCATATCTCACTTTTTATTAAAAACTTTTAAAAACTACTTTTCACACTTTTAGGATAATAACTGTTTTATGTTGATATCTAATAAGAAAAATATTAGTCCAAGATGGGCGAATGAGAGACGACCGCTAACCGGATGAAAATTATTTTTTATCAAATATAATATTTAAAAAAAAAAAATTATGGTCAACGCTATAATTAAATAAAAAAATATACTATGTCCATACTATTATAATGTCAGTTTTTATTTTTTACTGTTTTTATAATTTTATAAATAAAACCTTTGAAATTTTTTAAATTTTAGAAGAAGAAAGAATTAAAAGTTTTATATATAAAATTAAAGACAAAAATGTTTAGTGATATATTAGTACTGTCATGTGGAATAAAAAATAAGAATTGACATTATACAGGGAGAATCAAAAATGTTTCTTATTTTTTAATTAGTCATGGCATTGACCAATTTTTTAGGCAACTCATTCGCGATACGGTAATTATCTAGAATCGCGGCCCCACCTATTTTAGGCCATAAAAAATCGAAAAATTGAGTTATCGACAAGTTTTATTTTCAAAATATTTTACTTTTTGGCGCATTAAAAAATATAACTGCATGAATATTAAATAATTTAATTTTCTCAGCGTAAATTCATATTAAAAGGCTTAATTTTTTGTTTTTGCCTGATATTTTTATAAAATAATGTTTCTTCTTAATAATTTCTATATTTTTTCTTAATGTTTATTAATAGAACAATTTGAAAAAAAAAATTAAAATAATCATTTTTCGATTTTTCATATTTTTTTTAAAAATTGGCAAAATTATCAAATAACATTTTTTTTGAGTTGTCAGATATTTTTATTCTTAAAATTTACCAAAAATAGAATTTAAATTTTTTTTTTAAGAAAAATTCAAAAGTAGATATTTTTGAATTTGTTTATTTTTTAAATTATTTGTCTTTATACGTAAAATTAGCCCAGTGAATGAAGGGACAAAGCTGTAAATAAATCTGTACAGTTTTCCCTTGTGGCGCAATTCTTAGGTCTTCGGGAATGCTTCCGAGCTAAAAAAAGTTTATCAACATTAACAGGTGGGAACGGGGTGAAAATGGCCACTCAAGGCCAACAAAATGGGTTTCCCGCTAATATCTGCCAAAATATGCGAATTGGAGAATTTTTGTTTAAACAAAAAATAAAGATCGCCTTGTAATCTACAAAAATTGTCTCTATAATTTTTTTCTAAAAATCGATAGTTTTCGAGATAACGGGACCCAAAAGTCCCCTTATTTCAGCTGCCGCTTTACCGCTAGAATGCCGCTATCGTCATGGATTCACTGGACGAATTGTTCCATTACTCGGGCAATAATGTACATTTTTTAATCATTCAAATTTCATCGGAATGGGAAAACCCGTACCTATCATTGCATATGAGTTTGGGTCCATTCTGATTTTTCTAGAATATTAAAAAAAGCGGTTAAAGTTTTTTTCACAATATTTTGAGAGTATCTATCTCATTAATTTATTGATATTTTTCGAAAAAATGGTTTGTTATTAGCAAGAAAATTTCCTTCTCCATCTTTTTTGCGTATACTAAATTTAAGCATAATAATATTAGTTTAAGGTTATCTTAGCTTTGTATATCCCCAAGACTATATCGTTTTAATTTGAAAATTTAAAATCTTCATTTAAATTTATTTAAATTAAATATACACATCGTTATTTGTAACATATGAAAGATTTATTTTTATGCATGCAATTGAATCAAATTGTTACTATAAAGATTTAGAATGAAGATATCAGAAGCTCAGCATAAGTCGAAAGTTTCTTTAGAAATAAATATATGATTTTGTTATATTGAAAATTCTACCGAATCTGAAAAGTTAATTCGGAAATGTTAGTATGTTTAAAATAAAATATCGTACTTTAAATCTGAGCCTACAATTGTATTTCTAAGAATATGATATACTCAAATTAAATATTTAAATTTTGGTTTTATTATAGCAAATCTTTGGTATAAGTAGGTTTTGTTTTATTTAGTGATATTGTAATATTAAAATGAAATATCAACTATTTAATTTAATAATTTTAACATGTTCGGTTTAATATGCTGACATTTTTAGAACTAAAATATGTACAGGGTGTAAAAAGATGGGGATCTTGGAAACCATGGAATACGAAGTCGGTTAAATTAAGGCAAGTTGCTGCATTTACTTTGCAACAAAATGCCGTTTAAAATGTGTCAGATTTTCGAATAGTTCCAAAGATATACGGGAAAACCAAAATTTTGAAAAAGTATTTTATTTTTTAACCCTATTTATTAACATTTAAAATTAATAACACTTTTCAAATAACACTTTATTTCGCTAAATATTGTTTTGGGATTTCCCATTCAACGTTTTCTGTTTTTCTGAGACCATCATCAACTTTATTTTTTTGTACGCCATATAGGATCTCTTTCACTCTCATTACTTTTTGAGCTAAGTACCGAACCACAAATCTGATATGCAAGTGTGATACATCGTTGAATAGGTCATTCAATAAGAAACTCAAACTAAAAATCCAATATGGCGTCCACAAAAAAAAAGTTAATCATGGTCGTCATAAAATTAAACGTTGAATGGCAAATCCAAAAACACTAATATTTAGCGGAAATAAAGTGGCTATGTAAATGTGTTATTAATTTTAAAATCGGTTAATAAATAAGGTTAGAAAAAAAGATCAATTTTTGAAAATTTTATTTTTTTTTGTATATCTCTGGAACTATTTGGAAAAATTACACATTTTAAACGGCATTTAGGCAAGTAAATGCGCAACTTTACCTTAATTTACCAACTCGTATCTCTTACGTTTTTAAGATCCCCATGCATACACTGAATTTGTTACACCTGTATAATACATTTAAAGAGAAGCTGCTGCACCAATAACTGAACACATTCTTTTTTAACGTATCCGGATTTTTTTCCGTATTCAGTCAATTTTAGTAAAATAATGTTGTATATGACCTCAACACTGTTGACCTAAACAACGTTACTTTCATTAAAATTGGAAATATGGTTACTTTTTTAAAAATGATAAAAATCCATTATTACGTTTAGCTAACATTAATATAGGTATACAATTTTTTAAAAGTTTTTTCGCTGTGTTAAAAAAGTCCATTATAATTATAACAGGTTTAGCTGACAACTACAAAAAAACAACAGGTAAAAATCTTAACGTTTATTAAAAAAATATCTTGCTGTTAAAATCAATAAAAATATAATTTTCATTATAGAAGAATTAACTTTAAGTTCTACTTTCTTGGAAAAGAAACAGTCTTGTTCTCAATTCGTAACGAAATAAAAAAATCAGTTCAGCTTTTTTCTTTGAACAGTCATTCGAGGCCCAACCACCGGATTGTTTTTAAGAAGGCCTTCGGACAACTCTGGCAACTGGTCTTCCTCTGACATTTTCTAAAAAAATAAAATAAACATTCGAAATGCTAAAATTAAAATATTAAGCAACACATTTTTCTGTAATAAATAAATAGGTGGGTACATCAGATTTCTATACCAACATACAGATAAATAAAATAAAAATATAAATAAAATGCATGTTAAAATTTAATTTAAAAGTAAATTAACCCTATACATACGTACAGGGGCGACAAACTACAAAACAAAGTGTTTTAAATATAATTAATTCAAAAAACTGTTTCTCAAATCGATACTACGTTTTTCCTAGGTACTCCTAAACATTTAACTAAAAAGGTGAAGATACTCAGGCTTATACAATATATAGAAAGCAAGATACATAATATGTATTTATTATTATACATTTTATTTGTAAGATTTTTTAAACAGGTGCAGTTTGGGGTACCTATAGGCTACAGGAGTCAGTTTTAAAATAATATACTTAACTAAAAGCAGTTTGCTTAGAATAGCTTTAGTCAATTTATTTCCCATATTCCTAGTTGGCAAGTTTTGAAAAAGTAACGCGCGCAATGCCTTTCAATTCTATTTAAGATTTTTTGAATAGTTAAATAAAAAAAATATTTTAAAAATAATGCCTAAAAATATACAATTTATTAGACATGTAGGTAGGTATATGTATATATTGTTTGTTAGGTATACTGAATTTTATCACACTCTGTACTATATTCTGTAGCCTGTAACAATATTAATGGTTTATCAATGTACTTAGTAGTTTTTTTAGTCAGTTAATATCTAACATTTTATATAAACATGTTTAGTTATGAAACAAAAGCGTATGCTCTATAGGTAAGTTTATTTAAATAAAAATGCCTGTTTTGGTAACAATTGAGATCTATCGACCCTTGGTTTTTTGGACAACAGTTTTATTAAACAATGGTGTAAATACTTACCTAGGCTTGAATAACACTATCACATCCCCACTGTTGTAAAATGTCTTCAACTCCCATTATTTAATCGTACAAACACCCAAAACAAAAACACGTGCAAAGGGACTAGAACAGTCCGATTAAATTTCGCTATACCCTTCACCTTGATTTATAATCACAAGAATGACCGGGAAACCAAGCACCGCCAATTTCCGGTGCCAATCGGGGTACATCGTAGGTGGACTTTCTAGAAATGAAAATTTCCGAATTTCAAAAAATTTTATATTTAGATTATTTGCAAATATATTCTCAAATTGAGCAATCCAAATGTTTCAAAAAATACAGGACGCGTTCTTTAAATGAATGCATTTTAATTGTAAATGACCAGTTTTTATTTTAAAAGTAACTGAAATTCAAAGTAAAATTATATGTTATTTTAAACTGAAGAACAAAGAAGTTCAAACCAAAATCATGAAAGTCTTAGCTTTAGACTGTATTTTTAAAGTGAAAATATATTCTGAGGATATGAAATAATTTTATTAATCATTTTGAAATACTTCTTTTAAAGGTGGTTTCTTCAAATAAGAATCGGTAATCTCAATTTAAATAAATATAAACAAAAATATCTAAATACTCTATTTGATAATATGTTTTTTTCTGTGCATCTCCATTCTTTAGCCGTTTCCGGAGCTCTAGAAAATCTGTCCAATATTTTGAATTTTTCGACGGCCGTTTTCGCGAAAAATATTGGCATTGCGAAAATATTGCGAAAAATTTTCTAATTCGCATATTTTGGCAGATATTTGCGGGGAACTCATTTTGGACTTTGTGAGCCATTTTCAGCGGTTCCCACGTTGGAATCGTGATAAACTTTTTCTTCTCGAAACATCCGCGAAGACCTTAGAATTGCGCCACAAATGAAAACTGTACAGATTTATTTTCAGTTTTGGGTACTTTAGGTCTTCAGTTACTGGACTAAATATTACACAAATCACTTAAATTTGCTGAA
>JAHBCN010012735.1:40977-56017 GCA_019359885.1 Listronotus oregonensis
TTAGCCGTTTCCGGAGCTCTAGAAAATCTGTCCAATATTTTGAATTTTTCGACGGCCGTTTTCGCGAAAAATATTGGCATTGCGAACATAATGGTAAGGACCATTTTTGTAGATTTCGAGGTGATCTTTATCTTTTGTCTAAACAAAAATTTTCTAATTCGCATATTTTGGCAAATATTTGCGGGGAACTCATTTTGGGACTTTGTGGAGCCTTTTTCAGCGGGTTCCCACGTTGGAATCGTGATAAGCTTTTTCTCGCTCGAAAGCATCCGCGAAGACCTTAGAATTGCGCCACAAATGAAAACTGTACAGATTTATTTTCAGTTTTAGGTACTTTTAGGTCTTCAGTTACTGGACTAAATATTACACGAATCACTTAAATTTGCTGAACTTAAATGGCTGCATTTTATTGACGAAAAACTTGCAACATTCCGATTTTTTTAAATTTCTTTTTAAAGATTCGTAAATGCGCCGTAAAATAAAACAGAATGAAAAAAATATCGCTATTTTTTAATTTTATAGCCAAAAATAGGTGAAGGCGCGATACTTTTGTTTACATATTTGATGAAAAATATTTTTTTACCGGTTAGCAGATGTGGGTAAAGGTCGTCTTTAATTTTATAGTTATTTTACTAAAAACCAAAGTTTAAAAAAGAAATCACAAAAGAACTTAAAAATTAAAAAGTTTTGATGAAGTGAACGACTTTTTAAAAAATCTGACAGATGAAAAGGCAAGATTGCACGTAATTATATTGTTGTTTCAGAAAAATTTTAACTTTTTTTTCACCTTTTTAGACAATAACGGGGGCAATGTCGACGCTGAGTCCCCCCGTTCAATTAGAGAAGCCCGAGAATCAAGCGCGGGTAGACTGGATCCAGGACGTGGCCACCGGGCCGGATTTCGATTACCCGACCGAATTTTATGAACACACAGAGGCTCTCTGGAAAGACAAAGGAGTACAGGTGGGTAAAATAAAGCAATAAATACAGGACAAGAATTTAAATAAAAAGTTTTAACTGCCCAAAACGTGTTAATAATTATAATAAAGGCAATGAAAGTCCGAAATTCTTTGTGTCACCAAATAACGTTTTATTTACAAAACACTTTTTTAAATTCTAGTATTTGTTCTATTGTTTATTTGACCAAGACAATAGTTTTTTTTTAAATTTAAAAACTACCCTTATAGTTAAAATTTCACATTGTTAATGTGACGAAAATTTATCTTTGCCGCCACTATGGTTCTTTGGAAAGGAAATGCTTATATGATTAATCATGAATAATGAACAAAAATGAACATCCCTTGCTAAAGCTCCACGCTTCGTCAATAAAACTTTGAGTAAAAACTTCCGGATCTGAATTTCTGTTTTTGATATACTTCCTTAAAAAAATGTTTTTTTTTATGAACAATATCTGGCAAGTCCACAAATATTTTCTAATATTTAATTTTTTTACCTGAAGCCTATACTTTTGATCTATCTTTTAAAGGAATATATGGAAAACTCAAAATATTTAATTTATTACCTGAACTTTTACCTTATTGTTGCTAGTCTTACATATTCTTTTCTGGCGTACATAGAATAAATTATGTTTCGAATTATATTTTTCGAATATGTTTTAATTTTGGTTTTTGCAATTTTTTTTTGAAGACAAACTGGAAGCGTGTTCCTGGTCTGATTTTATTCCATTCTTCTTTATATTTGCGATCGTTGTTGGGCTCAATTTTGTTGCATCTGCGGCTTGCTCTATTACATTCTCAATTTGAAGTGCGATTCCGTTTCGGACTTATGCCTTTTTTAGTTAAAAAAAGTCAAGATATTTAAAATTATCAGCTGCGATTGTTCATTTAACGAATTATATGTTTTTCTCGGCATTATTTATAACTTTTCGAAATAACTCTCGAGAACAAGCTGGCACATCAATGTTTTTGATTGACAGTGACGGATTTAAAAATAGATTTGATTTTAAGCAGTGGTGAAATAAAGTCCTTATAAGTAGAGCGCGGAGCTATTAGAGGCATTTTTCAATATTTCTTAACTATTATTCACCAGACCATAATAAAAAGATAAAATAAGTAAAGGAGGTAATATCACAACTCGCAAATTTCGGGCAAAAAGCAGGTACTTTAAGTAACTTGTATTATGCTAAGAAAGGTGCCCAGTATTGAATTAAACAAAATTTTGGCTAGGTAGTGGGAAAAGGGTTTAGGGCGGGGGGGATAAAAAAAAAACTTACCAATCGATAAATTATCGTTTTTTACAAAAACTAAAATAAACTTTTCATAAAAATGGACCCCTTCCAAGTAATAGCACAAGGAAAATTGGATTTTTGAAAAAAAGTTAATTGTTTAAAGTTTTTTTTTTTTTTAAATTTTAAACCCAAAAAAGGGTACTATTACAAAAAAAAAATATATTATAATTGAAATATTAAGTCGAGAAAAAAACGATCTTTTTTTTGTACGATGAGTATGAAGGAGATATGACCTGGCAAAAATAGTTGCTTAACGAAAAATGAAGAGACCGGATCGTTCTGGCGTAAATATCTGGAAAAATAATACTTCCACAAAAAAAAAATAATTACTATTATTTTGCAAAAAGACAAAATTGGGAAAATTTTGAGACCAATCAGAACCGTTTAAAATAAGCAGATAAAAAGTTACGGGCAAAATGAACTTTTTTCACATTTTTTTTATGTTAATTTTTTTAGCGCCATCTGGACTGTGTTGCTTGAAAAAATATTTTTTTAGTGAAAAGTCAAAACACATGTCCTAAATATGTATAATTATTTTTTATGTTTTGGACTGATAAAATGTAGGTCATATCTTGTTTTTTGTAAGACATTTTCAGTTTTTGGCCAGTAGCGTGAAAAGTATTTATTTTAAACAGCCAAACTTTGTACCCTTTATTCAAAGTTGTTTTTATTTTAATTTTTTTATCGATCTTTTATCTGTAAGGAGATTTGGCCGTTTAAAGTGCACATTTTATGTTTGCAACGGTCAATGTTTTTTTTTTTTCGGGTGAAATTATAAAAAAATGGTCAATTCAATTGAAATTTCCCATCACCTGACATTTCGGGGATAACCTTAGCTTTAAAATGATTTATTGTACATCTTGTTATTATTAGCCAAAAAAAAATTATGGCCAAAAATTCTATTTTTTTCCGCAATTACAAAAAATGTTTTCGTTTTTATTTAATTTAGGGGTAGTTTTCCCGGGGATGGTTAATAATTTCTTTTTACTGAAAATAATGTTAGTTTGTCGGTTCTAAAACGAAAAGTTGCAACAACAAAATTTAATAACTTTTTTTTTAATTTTTTATAATTTAGGGGTACTTTTCACCCTTTGGGGGTCGAGAGGGAGGGAAAATGAATATCATAATAGTCAAAATACGATAAAATATTTTCAAAAAAAAATCCGAGGTCATGTTTTTTGTATTCTTTCATAATATGGGGGTAGTTTTAACCCCCTATTATAAGCCCTTATCTCAATTTCAGTGCATATTAAAAAAAATCTTCTTAATTATTCCGAAAAATGGCATTTATTTGATAATCTGACAAATCTGAGCTTTACTTCCAAAATATTTCAAAAAACCCCTAAAAAAGGCTAGGTTTTACCTTTTTAAGGGTGTTTTAGAAATTTCTGACATTAAAATCGTTATCAGTGACCCAAAAAACCCCCGCTACCCATTTTCATGAATTTTCATTTAATATTGCCCGATATATTCAATTTTTTTTTGGCCAAAAAAATAGTTTGGCCAATTTTTACAGCGTTTTGGACCAAATCCCAGTAACCAAATTTGTTTAATTCCATATATGACACCTTTTATGACAAATTTCAAAAAATTTCGAGTTGATCTGATTTGCCCGAAATTACTGCTTCATTTTATAAAAAAATTACCTTCTTTTCTGTAATTAAATTGTGAAAAATACTTATTAAACCTAAAAATAGCCTTCAATATTGCTTTATCCTCGTAGACCTTAATACTTCCATTGTTAAATAAAATGAAAGTGCACCTCGTAGTTTTCGGGTAAATATGTGACACAATAATTTTGTACCTAAATTAAACAAATGTAGCCATTGTTGAAAAACAATTCGTTGTTGATACTGTTTGTAATATATTGTTTCCTAACATCAAAATTAATTTAAATGTATGATAAAACGCATTTTCAATTGCTTATTATTTCGCACAGTGCAAAAAAATATAATGATTCATAGTATGGTGGAGCGTGTGAAAAATGGGTATGACTAATATACAAGTACAACATTGCTATAAAAATATATTTTGAAAATATAAAGTTCATCTCTACTAATCCTATTGTTAAGTTGATTTATTTTTAATTGGGCGATTAAATTAATTTGTTTAACTTTTTTAGTCGAATTTGTATTTAATGTTTTTTTTTGTGGTAGTCCACAAAAGTTTACAGCCTTGAAATTACCAAATAATTTTTAAAAAATTCGGTTATCTTGAAAATAAAGAAATTAGTAGTTTTCAAGTTTTTTGTCAATAAAATTCATTCATTTAAGCTTAGCAATTTCTAGTGATTTGTTTCGTATTCTACGTGTAAAGACAAATAATTTTAAAAAAATAATAAAAATATGGGTATTTGGAATAATTCAAAAATTTTTTCTAAAAAGGGTTTTTTAATAAAAAAATTGACATTTTTTTATTTTTTTTTATTCTATTTTTGATAAAGTAAGCCTATAGGCCCCATTAACAATTCTGCTTCTCTTATGATAATTCCTATGTGCATGTGCATTATGTGCAAGACTCAAAAACTAACATCTAGTGACATTTATCCGCGAAACTGTTGGCTACTATTAGTATGTTTGTTTTTGTATTACCGAATTAGATACAACAAAACACAAAGTAATGAATGAAATAGGTGAATGGTTAAGGAAACTGACTTAAAATTCGGCAACTCGGGTTCGACTCTTGATGCAGCCAAACTTTTTTTAATATGTTAATAAACATATTTATAAAAGTTTTCACCTAAAAATTATAGTTTAAACAAATATCGGAAATTTGAGTCAGCATATAACACACCGGCTCATTTATGTTTTAAAACTTTCTTCCGCAAATAATTTAAATTATAGTAGTAAATAGTTAATTAACAGTCTATTATTGGTTTAAAAAAATTACCGTTATTTTAATAGAACGTCAAAGTTTCTGCGGTTCTTTGAAGCAATACCAAGTATTCAATAACACGGAAATGTTGGACTTTTATTGTTTTTATTTGTTAATTAATACACAACGTTTCGGTTAGTGATGCATCACCAACCCTTTTCTAATGATAACCCAAGGAAGTTTAAAGGTGTATGGAAGCCCAATACTGTAGAACAAAATTGTCCAGGCGTGCAGGGCAGCGGGAATCGGGGGATTGACCCCGCGAAGTTTGCGCAATGAATAGTAGGTCAGAGCCGGACTTCCATAATTCTTTGTTACTATCTATAAAGTTGACATCATCAAATGTCAAATTCAAGCATTCTGTTTTTATTTTTTGCACAAAATTGTTGGTTATTAAACGATACTACCATAGAATATTTAAAATTATTGTGTAATATTGGATTTTATATCATCTGATATAATTTGGAAAGAATAGATGGCGCCACTTTACAGCCTTCTATTTAAATGGTCGATATTTTTTGGGGGTTTTGATTTTTACCAAAAAACTTTGTAAATAAATAAAAACACGATTTTTTTAAAAAAAAATTTCCCCATTGTATGATAGTTTCATGTACTTATCACCAAGTTTGTGATAAAAGAAGGGCAAGATAGTGTCAATGAGTTTAATCTAATCCTAAGATTGTGGTTGTACATTAAAAAGTGAAAATTTTTATAACTGCTTTTTAGGCATATAGCAACATTCATGAGACAGAATAACAGTGGTTAAAAATGTTTAGTAACCTTTGGTACCTAGGTATCCATTGTAACAGTAACCGTTAAATATTATGTGTCTACAGTATGTCGAGCTTAAAAAGTTGATAATGTAAGTTTAAGAAACCACAAATGTAATTTCTTTTTAAACAAATACAGAAATAGCAAAAAGGAACTTTAACATAAAATTGTACTTTCTTTTATTCAATTAGGGGTACCTGATATTTAAAATTTGCCTGGTCCCCAGTAATTAATAATTTTGATCCTTTAAAAAATGTACTAAATTATTAAATAAACAAAAAGCACCTAAATGTAAAACTTATTTCTTTTTAATAATCCACGAAATACACAAACATTGTGGAAATCATCAAAAAGATAGTTGATTGCCTTACTTTTCTCACTGCTATTTCCTATGAAATTTTCATTTTCTATAATTTATAATTGATATTTTTTTTTTATTCGGTTCCCCTAACTTACGTCTCATAAGCACCTAATTTAAATTAAGAATACTTACCTAAAGTAAACAATCCCGGTGTTACCCATAGATTTTCAAGACAAAACCAACAACCTCTAGTCTTTTTGGGCCATATTAAAAGTAAAAAAACAATAAACACAAAATTATAGTCACAATTTAATAAACACTAATCACTAAAATAAGAAGTTTTTTATCAACCCAAAAAAAACTTCTGCAACCACAAAATATAATCACACAATGCAAAACAATCGAAACTAATCGGCCCCAAAAAAGTATAATGTTTCCTAACTACCCCTGATTTATCAGTGTGTAAGTAAACACATTTTTTTGGGAATTTCGTTATTCCAAAATCGGCGGGGCCAACTATGACAGTTATTTTCATACTAGGCGGGACATTTTTTGATCGAATGGGCCATAGCATTGGGCTTCCATACACCTTTAAACTTCCTTGTGATAACCATACCAAGTATTCTTATAGGTAAATGAAAAATGCATGTAATGGTACTTCTGTTTTCTCATCATGGAAATTCTTTTTTCTTTTTTTTCATTTAATCAGCGTGTGCTGACTTTTTGGGAAATAAATTAGTAACACTAACTATTTTTTGTTGTATTTTTGTATAACTTATCATAAAAACATGGAATTTCGCAAATGTTGTCCAATTTGCGAAATTCCATGTTTTTTGATAATGATACTACATATACCAATGGCGCCTACCATCGTTCACAGGTTCCGAACCCGACAACTGCACACAGCAAACACTAGTGTTATTATTTGTCTCCATGAAAACAAGTTTAACGTTGCAATATCGGGGTAATTTATGGGCTTTTTGATTAAAAACTCGACAACGTAATAAGCTTGCATGAGGTGCAGCTCACTCCATCCCTCTGCAATATAATTATTTTCGTATTCTGCCAGGTATAGTGCATTCAGAAGGTTATCAATTTTGTTTTTAAACAGTTAAAGGTATCGTTAGTCGGTTCAATTACTGTTGAAAACGAAAATAGGCCCAATGAACTTATCATTAATAATATCACACCTGACTATTTTTTTTGCTAAATTACAGGCGACCTATGAGCGGAGCAACGAGTATCAGTTAATAGACTGCGCCAAGTACTTCCTGGACCAGGTGGACGTGATCAAGCGGCCTGATTACACGCCCACCGAGCAGGACATTTTGCGCTGCCGAGTGCTCACTAGCGGCATCTTCGAGACGCAGTTCCAGGTGGACAAAGTCAACTTCCAGTAAGTATTACTGTCCCATTTTATGGTTTTAAAGGTTTTGTAGAATCAGGATGTATGGTCATACTTAAATATATTAAAACCACGAGCTCCTTGCCAACCTAAAATAGTTAGAAGTAAGTTAGAAGACCATACCCGCCACCCGCCTGATGTTTAATTTTTGATGGTAATAATACACATTTATTTTTTCCGCAAAACAAAAATATATCGAATTATTTACCGGTTAAAGACATATTACAAGTAATTTGTACGCTATAGCTCCATTTTATTTTCGCACAAAGAATTGAATTACAAACCATACCCGAAAAATACTTTATGTATGTTACTTGTACGTTTATCTATTTGTTAAGAAAACTTCCAAACACTTTATCAAAACACTTGTAATTTTAAGAGCGTTTACAATCACTAATATATTCACACAATTTTTTAATTGTATGGCAGTCTAACATTTAGGTCAAAGCCTTCAACCATCTGATCCGACATTGTCTTGTTTCGTTTTTATTATATGACTCGGGGTTTGATTAGGCGCCTATTTTGTTAGCACCAACGAATTCTTGGATAGAAATAAAGTAAACAAACCTTGTTTGGCATAAACATATTCAGGGGGCAAGGCGGGATAGTTCTTTTAAAACACTGTCAACCTTGATTAAACACACTAAATAACATCACTCCGGAAATAATAACTTTTCAATGTTTATGGCATTTACCATAAATCACATTTTTTTAAATCGTGATTCTTTATTTTTAAAAAAAATTTTTTAAAACCCCAAACCCATTTTTGTTTATAATCTGAAGTGACAGAAAAAAATATGTCATTTACTTTAGATCTCAATTCGTTTCTGTTGATAAGTCGTTTACAAAACGTGTTATTGAATAATACAACCTACTAGAAAGAGATAAAATGACATCAAAATGCCCAGCTGCCAAACAAACCCTGTGTCCCGGGGCAATCGAATCTTGGAATGACAGTTCCCAAAAAATGTTTATATTTAAATCGATGTTGCCTATATTAACAAAAAAAAAAAAATATTTTTAAAAAATTTTATTACATTATCAAGATAATTTCCCGATTTTGATTTTTGAGATCTGGCAATTTGTTTACGTTTTTTCCCAAAAAAAAAACAAACAATCACTATTCAAACACCCTGCCTACAAACGGCGTTGCGTTAATTCTAGTCCTTGAGTTCGTTGGTTAGCACATTTAAGGAATCATTCCCTTGTCTGGTCTAAACCATAGGAAATTATCCAGACACTAAAAAAAAAGTCTCTAAACTCTTTTCACAGGCATATCCCAAATGCTTGGATGCCCTTTTTTCAAACAAAATCGCCCGGGGCCTCCAGAAAAAAGGGGGGCCCCCCCAAAAGATTAAAAAAAAAATTTAAATCAGACACTATTAAACAACTTTTCCTTTCCCATTTTTTTTTTTCGTTTTTCCCCCACCCCCAGTATACTTTTTACAAACATGATTACATTAAATATTACCAGAAATTATCGATCTATATTTGTTCCCCCAAACAGGCAATCAGTAAAAAATCAAATCTAAATGGCCCCGATAAAAAGGTCACTCGGTCTCTCATACCCGGGGGTTGTGTGGGGGCATTCCGCGGGAGGCCGAGTTTTTTGGGTTTCAGAGAAGGGCAGTAAGAACGTGGTGGGCTTATCCTATCGGGAGGAGAAGTGCCTTTAAATCCAAACCCTTTTTTTAAAAAAAAATTTTTTTCCCAAAAAAAAATTTTAAAAAAAAATTTTTAAAAATTTTTTTTTAAAAAAAAATTTTTTTTTTTTAAAAAAAATTTAAAATTTTTTCCCCGGGTTTTTTTTAAAAAAAAAATTTTTTTAAAAAAAATTTTTGGGGTTTTTTTTTTTAATTTTTTTTTTTTTAAATTTTTTTTTTTAAAAAAAAAAAAAATTTTTTTTAAAAATTTTTTTAAAAAATTTTTGGTTTTTTTTTGGTTTTTTTTTTTTTAAAAAAAAAAAAATTTTTTAAAAAAAAAATTTTTTTAATTTTTTTTTTTTTTAAAATTTTTTAAAAATTTTTTTTAAACCAAAAAAAAAAAAAAAAGGGGTTTTTTTCCCCTTTTTTTTAAAAATTTTTTTAAAAAAATTTTTCCCCCCCCCAAAGGGGGGCCCCCCAAAAAATTTTTTTAAAAAAAACCCCCAAAAAATTTTTTTCCTTTTTTAATTTTTTTTTTTTCCCCCCCAAAAAAAAAAAAAAAATTTTTAAAAAAAAAACCAAAATTAAATTTTTTTAAAAAAAATTTTTTAAAAAAAAAAAAAAAAAAAAGGGCCCTTTTTTTTGGGGGGGTTTTTCCCCCCTTTTTTTTGGTTTTAAAAAAAAAATTTTTTTTTTTTTTGGGGGGGGGGGAAAATTTAAAAAACCCTTTTTTTTTTAAAAAAAAATTTTTTTTGGGGGGAAAAAAAAAAATTTTTAAAAAAAAAATTTAAAACCCCAAAAAAATTTTTTTTTTTTTAAAAAGGGGAAAAGGTAAAAAAAAATTTTTTAAAACCCCCCCAAAAAAAAAACCCCTTTCCAAAAAAAAAAAAAAAGGTTTTTTTTTTTTTTTAAAAAAAATTTTTTTTTTTTTTAAAATTTTTTTTTTTTAAAAATTTTTTAATTTTTTTTTTTAAAAATTTTTTAAATTTTTTTAAAAAATTTTTTTAAAAAAAAAATTTTTTTTAAAAAAATTTTTTCCTTTTTTTTTTCCCCCTTTTTTTTAATTTAAAATATTTTTTAAAAATAAAAAAAAAATTTTTTAAAAAAAAATTTTTTTTTTAAATTTTTTTTTAAAAAAATTTTATATATATATATATATATATATATATATATATATAAAAAATTTAAAATTTTTTTTTTTTTTTTTTTTTTTTTTTTTTTTTTTTTTTTTTTTTTTTTTTTTTTTTTTAAAAAAAAAAAAAAATTTTTTTTCTATCTCCCCATCTTAAAGAATTATCTCAATGGCTCAATGGCTGAGGGGGAAAAATTTTTTTGGGTTTGGCCTTTTTTAAAAGGGAATTGGGGGAAAAAAAAAAATTAAAAAATCTAGAAAAGTGCAACAACTTTAATGAAGGGCATCTGACTCCATTCTATTAAACTTATAATGATATTGTTTTTCGTATTTTTTTCCCCAATTTCTTTAAAACCCTTTAATTTTTACTTGGTATTATTTTAAAAATATTTTGTAAAAGTAAAGAAATTTTTTTTTTATTTTTTTAATGGTAAGAACCCCCCCAAATCTGCCCAAGTGCCTCCCAGTCCGGGGCTGAAAAAAATTAAATGGCGAACGCGAAAAAAAGATAAAAAATTTTTTTTAGATTACTGTCAGTCTTGGTACTTTTGGGATCCCCCGGGGGTTTGGGCCCAACCTTTTAAAAAACCCCTTTTTAAAAAAAATAAGCTGAAAGACCCTAAAATTTTACAACAAACAAAGATATCCCCTACTATTTTTTTCTTTTTCAGTATGTTCGACGTGGGGGGCAGCGGGACGAGCGACGTAAATGGATTCAGTGTTTTAACGACAAAAAATGCCATAATCTTCGTGACGGCGTCTGCCCACAACATGGCCCCGGAGGCCCCCCCCCGGGCCGGCTAAAAAAGTCGCTGGAATTGTTCAAATCCATTTGGAAAAACCCGGGGGCAAAAAACCATCTGGGGCATCTTGTTCCTGAACAAACAGGACTTTTTGGGCCCCAAAGATTTTAGCAGGAAAAATCGTCACAATGTAAGTCGATCATTTTTCAAAATTTCGATGTTGTGAATCTTTGATGTAGACTTGGTATAGTTTACGAATCATATGCCCCCGTTTTTTCCCTTCTGTCATCTAAAAACCCCTTTTCCCCTGTGTGCTTTTTTTTCAGAACTAACTCATTGGTTTTTGCAGATTATAACAATTTTAAAAAATTTGGGGCACTTTTAAAAAAAGAAAATATTTTAATTTGCAATTTTATAAATTATTTTAAAACCCCCCAAAAAAAAAAAAAAAAAGTTAAAGGTTCCCAAAGACTCCCCTGGATATTTATTTTTTTTGAGGTCGCTAAATTTTCCCAACCCCCGGGCACCCCGACGGGGGGGTTTTTTGTGGGGCATTTAAAAAGGGCAAAACTCAACCAAATTTTATGGGGTCAAATTGGGATTCATTTTTGCGACCTAAAAAATTTCTGTTAAACCTAGGCTTGCTTTTTTAAGGATAGAGGGGTATTTTTTCATCTTTTTTAGCAAAGATATATTATATTACTACTTATATTATATTTATATATTATATGGGGAAAAAAAAAGCCATTTTAACAAACCCAAAATAACCGACCCTGAACTGAGGATTTTTAAAATTTGTCTAAATTATCCCTACGTAGAAGTTATTAACAAAATTTTAATAATTTTCAATATGGTATTTATTATGGGCCGCAATAATTCCATCCAGCAAAAGTATATAAAGCTTTTTTGTAGACAATTTTTTTTTTATCGAAAATGTACATTGTAAGATTAATGAATTAAAAAAAAAAAAAATTAAAAATCGCAATTTAGATATGATTTTTTGAATTTTACAACTTTTGATAAATTTTTGCCCATGTTTATTTTTTATAAACAAAAAAGATTCTTATCCAAAGAAAAGTTGTTTTATAACGTTATTTTAATAATATAGCATACTTGAAAAAAATTTAATTTTTTTTGGCACCAGACCAAATTTCCCTTTCCCAACCACCGAATGTGTGTATATTAAACAAAATGTTCGGCCCCTTATTTTTCCCCTTTATTTTTAAAATAACAAAAAAAAAGTTTTTCTTCGTTCCAAAAAAACATAAAGGAAAACAAAGGGTTTTTGGGTTTGGCCCCAAAAAAAAAAAAAAAAATTTTTTAAAATTTGGAAAAAAAAACAAAATGTTTTTAAAAATTTTTTCCCCCAAATATTTAAAATGATGGTTTTTTAAAAAGGGGGCTTAAGTTTGAAAGAGCAGGCCTGGAAAAAAGTGCATTGGTAGGGATTTTTAGGGTTAAAAAACTTAATTGATCTACGACTTATACAATGTTTGAATGGCAGACTGGATAATCTTAAAGTGTCACTATACCAAGATATAGATTTAAAATACAGATAGCCAGTAGATTTATTTATATTTTGATTGCTAGGTCCAAAGTAGAGTGTATTGTGTAGTTCATTATTGAAAATTTAAATTTACTCAATGATATACTTAATTTTCTTAAATTTTGACTTTTATCAAACATTCACTGACGTTGTAAAACGATATTAATAATAAAAATTTAAATGTTTGTTTCGGGAAACATAAACAAAAAAATATTGTTTATAATACATACCTAAATCGGGTTTTTTGGGACTCTTCTGTTGATTTTAGGTACTTGTTAAAATAAATACCTATTGTTGGCTTGGACACAGAAATTTTTAAAAAAAAATCAACTGGCTTTTTGTATACTGGTAGTAGGTTTGGGTAGATTCATGATATATTTAGAGGATTTTTTAAAATTTGCATGGGGATTTTGATAAATCTGACCCAAAATAATAAAGTTCTATCAGGGCCAAAAAAAGGTTTCTATTCAATTTATGTACATCACTTTTTGGCTTGATAAATAATGTTAATTTAATAACCCCCTTTTTTAAAAAAAAAGGTTTGGTGGGCATTCTTTTTAAAAATTTTTTTTCCCCAAATTTTTTTTTTTTTTAAAAAAAAAAAATTTTTTTTTTAAAAAAACCCCCCCGGGGTTTGGGGTTTTTTTAAAAAAAAAATTTTTTAAAAAAAAAAGGGGAAAAAAAAAATTTTTTTTTTTTAAAAAAAAAAAATAAAAATGACTTTTTTTTTAAAATTTTTTTTAACCCAAAAATTTCTAAATTTTTTTTAAAAAATTTTTTCCCGGGGGGAAACCGGGGGGCCCCCCCCGGGGGGGGGGCCCCAAAAAACCCAAAAAAAAAATTTTTAAAAAAAAAATTTTTTTTTTTAAAAAAAAAAAAAAAAAAAAAAAAAAAAAAGGGGGCAAATTCAAACACCGATTTTTTTCCTTTTTTAAATTTTTTTTTTTTTTAAAATTTTTTTTTTTTTTATTTTTTTTTTTTAAAAAATTTTTTTTTTAATTTTTAAAAAAAAAAATTTAAAAAAAAAATTTTAAAAAAAAAAAAAAAAAAATTTAAATTTTTAAAAAAAAAAATTTTTTTTTTATTTATTTATTTTTAAAAATTTATATTTAAATTTATATTTAAAAATTTTTTATTTTAAAAAAAATTTTTTATTTTTAAAAAAAAATTAAAAAAAAAAAAAAACAAAATTTTAAAATTTTTTTTTAAAAAAACCCCTTTAAAAATTCCAAAAAATTTTTTAAAAAATTTTTAAAAAATTAAAAAAAAAAAAAAAAAAATTAAAAAAAAAAAAAAACCCCCCCCCAAAAAAAAAAATTTTTAAAAATTTAAAGGGGAAAAAAAAAAAACCCCCAAAAAAACCTTTTTTTTTCCCTTTAAAAAATTTTTTTGGGGGGTTTTAAAAAATTTTAAAAAAGGGGAAAAAAAAACCCCCCCTTTTTAAAAAGGAAAACCCCCCCGGGGGTTTTTGGTTAAAGGGGTTTTGGGGTTTAAAAAATTTTTGGGGGGTTTTTAAAAACCCTTTTTTTAAAAAAAAGGTTTTTTAAAAAAGGGAAAAAATTTTTTTCCCCCCAAAAAATTTTCCCCCCCAAAAAACCGGGAAATTTTTCCCCCGGGAAAAAGGGAAAAAGGGGGGGAAATTTTTAAAATCCCCCCAAAACCCCCTTTTTTCCCCAAAAAAAAAATTTTTTTTTTTTAAAATTTGGGGGAAAAAACCCTGCCCCCAAAAAAACCCCCAAAAGGAAATTTTTGTTTTAATTTTTGGAAAAAAAAAAATTTTCCCTTTAAAAAAAGGTTTTTAAAAAAGTTTTTTGGGGGAAAGGGGGGGCCCTTTGGGGGCCCGGCCCTGGTTTCCCTTTTTTTCCCCTTTTTTTTTAGGGGGGGGTTTTTTTTAAAAAAAAAAAAAGGGGGTTTTTTTTCCCCATTTTAAAAAAAAAAACCCCCCCCAAAAAAAAAACCCCTTTAAAAAAATTTGGGGGGGGGAAAAAAAAATTTTTTTTTTAAAAAATTTTTTTTTTAAAAAATTTTTTTTTAAAAAAAAAAAACCCCAAAAAAATTTTTTTTAAAAAAAAAACCCGGGAAAAAAAAAAAATTTTTAAAACCAAAAGGGGGGAAAAAAAACCCTTTTTAAATTTTAAAAAAAAATTTTTAAAAAAAAACCCCCAAAAAATTTGGGGAAAAACCCCCAAAAAATTTTTTAAAACCCCCCTTTTTTTTAAAAAAAATTTTTTTAAAAAAAAAAAAAAAAAAAAAATTTTTTTTTTGGGGAAGCTTTGGGTTTTTTTTTTGTTAAAAAAACCCCTTTTTAATTTTTTTAAAAAAAAACCTTTTTTTTTTGGTTTTTTAAAAGGGTTTTTTTTAAATTTTTAAAGGGGGC
>JAHBCN010012736.1:0-26051 GCA_019359885.1 Listronotus oregonensis
AAGTTTTTGTGCATAAGTGTGTTTAATGATAACCAAAGTGCACAAAAATTAGCTTTGAACCCTATATGTCACAAGCGTTCTAAACATATAGACGTTCGCTACCATTTTATCCGAGAATTAATTGCAAAGGGTTTTTGTAAAGTTAAATTACTTACCTACGGATGAAATGCTGGCAGATGTCCTAACAAAGGCATTATGTTCTGTAAAGCATGCTAGGTTTACAACAGAATTAGGCTTAGGTTGTTAGATCTTTACAGTGAACTTAGATTAAGTTGTAATTAATTGGTTTAGATAAGTGGGAGTGTTAATATTAGGTATCTAAACCTATTAACGCCATCTACTGGTGGTCTGACTAAAGCGCCGTTTTCTGTATGTTGTGTTGCCTAACTGCTTGTAATATGTAATCTGTAAATACTGTAAAAATATAAAGTAGTCGTTGACATGATGCTAACTGAACCGCGTGTCGTTTCATTTCATACCCTAATAATCCACTGTAAATTTCAGCAAATTAGGCAGTATGTTTAAATTCTCTGCAGCTTATACTAGAGCAACTCCAAGTTTAGCTCTTATGCACCACCTTACAGTTTATATAAAGCAGACTGAACTACTTTGTCCGCATATTTATCCCTAGAATTTCAGGAATGCGGAACCGACTGCCTATAAAGGTATTTTTTCTTTGTTTAACTTTTTTAAATATTTAAGTCTTTTATTAATAAACTGCCTTCCACTTTCCTTAAGTCAGATTGATACGTTAGTACTTAGGCATCAGGTCTCTAGGAACTATCACGATTAAAAAAATATTTGATACAAATCTAAATTTACTCTTATAATTCGATATTTAACCTGGTATCGTTTTAAACTAAGATTTAAAAAAAACTTTAATTTTAAACCAAGTTTTTTGTGTTAAATTTTAAAAAATGTTTATATTTTTATATTTACTGAGATTTTGTCTGACGGTCCAACCATATCAGGTCTTTAAATGTTTGAATTACTTGGAATAAATTTAAAGTTCTAATAAACAATATGGTAAAAATAAGAAGTAAAGGAACTTTTTTATATTTCTTTTTGTTTCCAGAAGTACATTATTATATTAAACTCAGTCATTCGAAGCAAATTAAAATTACATAAAAAATATGCCATGACAAATTATTTATAAAATATAAAATATAATTTGAACTATATCGATAATGCTGTAAGTACTAGTAACTTCTTCATATTAAGGACATAAACTAAAAAATTTCCAGTATTGTAATTTAAAAATTTAACATTTTATTTAATAAGAGAGTGGAATTTGGTTATTCGCTTCAAACAAATTATCTGGGTAAATACTAATAATCTGCGAGAACCAGGATTTGTTTTTTAATTTCTGGTGTATATAACTGTTCATTTTTTAAATCCCACCCTTTTGTATCTGAGGAGATTAAATTAAATGCCATACTTGTAATAGTACTTTTTAATACGGAAATGGTAATTTTAATACCGTGCAGGGAAATAATGGCCTCAAGTCCCTTAATTATTGGATAGAGGTGTCAAAAATCAATTATTTTATTTTTATAGCAATAAAAGTCTTTTTTAAATCTCTATTTAAGAGCGGTCAAAATCTGCAAAAAAATGATCCAATTATTTCAAGCTACCTCGAAAGTGACCTTAATAACATGTACAAAATACATTAATTACACCTCTTAGCATTCTGGACTTCATTAAAAGGAGAGTTGTTTGCCTTATTAATAATTCCACGCTTACAGAAAAGCTTCGTTGATTTATCAACGGGCTGTAAAATTGTTCTTTTTCTAGCAGCTCCCAACAGAGCAACCCGTGATGCAATTCTTATGTATCGGTTTACAGTCTAACTTCGCACTTTGTCGGTTGTTTCATTCTTAAAATATCTGGACTGTGAAATCTATTGTCTGCGGAAGTTTTTCTTTATCTTCCAAGTCTCCAAATATTTAAGTTCCCCCACCACACCTAAGACATCCATAATCTGTTATTACTTATGCTTTTAGCCTTCGTAGACTGTCAAAAGAAAAAAAAAACATACCCAGAGGACAGAAAGCTTAAACTACCTCTTTAAACTAAACGGATTTTTCTTATATTAAACTTTATATTGTATATTTATTTTAATTTAACCTTTTTTCAAATATTGTTTTTATATTTGAAAATTAACTTTTTTCTTAGTATGCATTTTAATTCCATGTAAAATAGTTATTTATCCCACTAATGATCAAAATAAGAAAAATATTTGTTCTACATATTAGGGTGGTCTTTATTTTAAAGAATTATTTAGCTTAATTTCTGTCCTTTTTTTGGATCATTGTGCAATTGTACAGTACATGTGGAAAAGCCCCAAAGCTTTTCTTACTCCTTTATGTCTGGAATATAGAAACTGTGGAACCCGCATAGATATTTTTTCTTTAAACTACCCCTTATAGTGAAGGATCCGAAGAGAGGTCGACCTACACCCATCTAATAACCGAATGAAATATTTTTTTGATCAAATTTTATACATAGACGAATACATTTGACATGTATTGCCTATCAAAATATCTTCATGGCTATTTTTAATAAAAAAAAGATAAATACATTTTTCTCAAATCTCCCACCTACTTGTTAACCAAAAAAAAACATTATTGAAAATTAAAGTTTGAAAAATAGGAATGCGACAGAACCAAACTGTGTGAAATTGCGTTCGGAAAATTGCGGTTGGTTTTTAGAAGATAACTATTTAAAACCGGTAGGATTTGTTGGAGACTAGACCCATTTGAGGTAAGCGACCTATAAGAAATTACTGAAAATGAAAGTGAAAAACAGAAAAAGTATTGTTCCTGATACTTGCGCAAAGTGACTTTTCCGCACTTAAAGCTTATCCGAACTCCGCTTCGCGTCGTTCGTCTAACTGCTTTGGCGTGCGGAAAAGTATCACTTTGCGCACTTATTAGGAAAATAACTATTTTAGACTTCTCGTCAGTATTTTCGTTTTTTTTAGAAGGCATGTCAAGGACCTCCTCAGCAGTTTCTTCCTCCTCATAAATGTTGTTTACTGATATGTCTTTATTATTCTCCTCCAAATTTTCATTTAAATCAATTTCTATTTCATCTAAGGATTTGCCTTTAAATTCTGCGGATGACCCTTTTTCCATTAAAAGTAACAATTTGGAAATTTTAGCAGTTTGATAGATGTCATCCGGAAGTCTGTAAGATTTTCTGTGTATTCCTGTAGTGTGAAGCGATAAAATGTAATTATCAGTAAAGTACAGCGAGATACTAAAAACGTTTAACACGCGGTATTTCGATATTTTACAAAACTAATTAAATGTCAATGTTGCCAAATGTGTGGAGGCAGGATACGCGATGGGATATATATTTTTATATACGGCCAAATCCATAGATGTATATGATTAAAGCGCCACTGTATGAAATAGTAGATAAGTATATATATCGCCTATTTTGACTCCATTCAGTTTGATTTTCGGTTTCGGTGGTTAAATGACGTTCACGTGTTTGCAATCTCTCATATCGGATCAGGTTTACGTCGAGGCAGATTATAATTATATATATCATATATATATATATATATATATTATATATATATAATATATATTATATATTATTATTTATATATATTATTATTATTATATATATATATTTTTTTATATATATTATATATTATAATATTATATTATGTATATATTCGAATAAATCCACATAATAAAACATAAGAAGAAACAAAAAAAATATATTTATATAATTTAAATATAAAATACTTAAAAAAATATTTTCAGTGTTTTATCTAAATGATTTATCACGACAACAGGGAAATGCTATCTCTCTTAAACTATATAAAAAAAGCATGCGCACTCTCTTCTATTTAACGAACGCGTCGCACACAGCTGCGATTCTCCGTCCTCTATTATTACACTGAATAGGACACTTGGAACTCTCTCTTGCGCAACTTTACTTTTTACGATTTTTAAACTTTAAAGCTTGGCAATAATATTTCATGGACGGTTTATTGCAAGCAATACTATAATATCGCGTTTGTTATTAAATAATCTTTATTTTTATATATATTATTGGTTAACACCTCGGTGTAGTTTTTATATTAACTTATCTGTTTACACCTGTTTGCCAGGTAGCTATGAATGGAAACACGTAGGCAAGACCTCACAGGCATATTCTCTATATTTCAAACAAAATTTTCAATAATATTTTTTTGGTTAACAAGTAGGGAAACATTTAATAAAAATGATTTTTTTTTAAATTAAAAATAGCCATGACCATATTTTGATAGGTATGCATGTCAAATGTATTCGTCTATGTATGAAATTTGATAAAAAAAAAATTCATTCGGTTATCAGATCGGTGAAGGTGGACCTCTTTTCAAAACCATTATTTTACTTTTAAAACTTTATAATATGTAGTAAGGACTACGGCCTTTAGTTTTTAAGAACCTTTTTTGGGAAAAAAGAAGTAAACTTTTTTGTTTGGCATGAGTAGAGGAAATGTTTAGTTACTAGAGAAATACATTTTAGTGAAAATAGAAAATTTTCTCCTCTTGTTTATTTACAAAAAACGAAGATAGAATGTCAATAAATCTTTTTTTAACGTTAAAAATATAACAAAAATAATTGTACAATTACTTTGAAATAAATTATACTGAAAAATAACACAGATTTTGTGTTTCGCAAGTTATATGAAGACATAACGGAAATGACAAATAAATTACTCTTGCATTTTTAAATTAAAAATTTAAGAGATGGGGCGGACAAAACGTTTAAATTATTCTTTTTTAATGAGATCCTTACCCAAATTCTAATTTAAATATTAAAGTAGAATAAAACTTAATTAAAAGTTTAAGACCTATAAATTTATTTTTGGTTTCTACGGGAAAATTAATTAATGCACAAAATGCAGTAAATTGGGTCAAGACAAATAAACGTAAATATAATAATTTTCTTTTTCGGGAGAATAATAAACTCACGAAGTAAATTTACTTTATGAGAAGGGGTACATAAAATTCACAAAGAAATATTTGGAACATGGTCATGTAACTTAAGTACTTGGGTTTTTTTTATGAAATAATTTAAGGGGGCAGTAAAAAACCTATAAAACATACGTTTAAAGAAGCTGCAAGTTTTACCCCTATTCTCTGTATAAAGTACAAAAAAGTTAAAGCAATTCCTTATTTGATTTTCGTTGAAATACTTGTAGTTTATTTATATTAAAAACATTTTATGTTTTAACACAGTTAACTTTTAAAGAAAAATAAAGGTGAATTTAATACAGGAAAATTTCGAACTTACTTTAAGAAATTTTAAAATAAATTAGACATAAATAACTCGATATAAAATTAAAAAAATCCATTTATTTTCAAAAACGACTTCATAAAAAAATCTTTCTTACACAGACGCGGGTATACAATTGCTGTGCCTTGATATTTTATTAACATAAAATGGAAAAGTATAGTATTGATCTAGTATTAACGCGATCAACTTGCCAAATCTACCATTTAAAACTTTTAAATGCAGTCAAAGTTCCTTATTCGCGCTTTTTTTTTCTTTGGACAGTCTACGAAGGCTGATGCCTAAGTACTAACGTACCGTGGGTGTCTTTAGAGTGGTGAGAGAAAGTTTGTTCACACGTGACTTAAATATTTGGAGACTGGGAGGAGAAGGAAATACTTCTGCGGGTAGCAGGTTCCAAAGTCTAGACACTCTGGAGATAAAGGAACGAAGAAAGCGGGAAGTTCGGGGCCTCTCTAGTTGAACTGTAAAAGGATGCATAGAAGTTGCACTACGTGTTGCTCGGTTGGGAGCTGCCAGAGGGGGAATTATACTGGCCAACTCCTCTGAGCAAAAGCCGTAAAGAAGAGGGTCTGATTTGGGATACAAACAGAGTATACAGATTGGAAGAAGAGAAATACTTTCTGGCTCGAAAGAGGAATCCAAGCATTTTTAAAGCTGCCGAGGCTATGAATGTAATGGTTTGTGCCAGTCGAGGTTATTCTCAAAAGTCACGCCGACAAGATTAAAGGAGTCTTTGTTCTGCAGAACTTGGCCGTTCATATGTAACGGATGGCATTGGCAGACTTTTTTCGCGACAGCGAACATGACCGACTTTTTAAGGCATTAAATTGAACAAGATGGGTGTCTCCGGTAGCGTAGTGGTCAGAGTTTCGGCTGCCGGATAGACACTTTTGGGTAGTAGTTATTTAAAAATAACGTCCGTGGTGGCACTACCGCGTTGTCTAAAAGGTGCTGTGAAATGCAACATTTGCATGTTTCACTGCTTGGACAACGTTGACCGAACAACTGGGAGGAAATGGGTTAAACATCGGAAAACCCGGCACTCACGGTACTTTGGTACTTAGGTTTATATATGTATAATCCGTAGGATATAATATACATATATAATAATCATTCGTGAGCTGTCATAAAGATAAAAAAAAAGATTTTCGGCGCCCCAATCCAAGATAAGTTTGAGGGCTTATGAGACAGATATCCGCATTGACCTACGCTTGGTTTTCAAACAAGGCCCATTGACTGGCTTAGGAAATTGAATGTTAGAGTGGGGGGTACTATTGTCAGCAAAATTATAAATGGGATTGATTGTAGAAGAGAAAAGATCGTTAGTGTTTAGAAGAAACAGAGTGGGTGCCAGTACTGAGCCCTGGGGCACCCCAGCATTAACTTGGTAGAAACTGGAAGAATAACCATCTACAGTAACTGATATACGTCGATTAAAAAGGAAACTGGAGAGCCAAGAGCAAAGCTTAGGTAGAAGACCGTAAGAAAGAAGTTTGTTAAGAAGCCCGCTATGCCAGACCTGATCAAAAGTTTGGATATGTCAACAGCAATGATCTAAGATTCGCCATGAAACTCAAGGGACTTGTTCCAGTTGTGTGAGACAAAGAAAAAAAGATTAGCTATGGATCTTCTGTGACGGAATTCATACTGTCTATCATGTAAGTTCTTGTGTTTTTCCAGATACTTCAAGATTCGCGTTTTCACGGATTAAAAAAATGCGACCCAATTCCTATATTCACGACTAAAGAGTTCCTTATTCGCGAATCTCATCGGTACATCGGTATATACATATTGATAAAAAGGATTTCAATATGTAGGTATCAACTAAATATCAATTGTAAAAGTCGTCAAATAGACTAATAGCCGAAATTGCGAATGAAATAGGACGGGATGGGTTCGAACAGATAGAATGAAGTGACATTCACAAGTTGCTTGAATCGCAAGATGCAGATTTGACTGAAACCCACCTGCAGGAAATGTTAAATTTACAGGCTTTAACAAGCACGGGAAACGTAAAATTTAATTTGAAAAATCTTAGTGAAAGTTTAAAAAAGACAAATGAGCTTTGTGATTTTTTTTAAAGTTGATTCGTCTATGGAATGAGGTCTAATTTTTAAGAGGCAAATTACTAATGCCCTGTTGAATATCAGTCAAAATTGATGGAGATTTAAAAACTGCCAACCAAGAAAATATTACAAAATTCTTTAAACCATTGCCTAAGCCTAAAAATAATATTTTTTCAATATGGCCAAAAACTTTAATTACATTGATATTTTTATATACTTGTTTTATTTTCTCACCTAGGAACGTATCCCATATAATCCCATATAAATTACCATTCCATATTCACGGTTTCTGTATTCGCGGCATATTGACGGAAACTTATACCCGCGAATAAAGAGCTTTTACTGTATTTTGTGGTAGAAGTTATTTATTAATTTATTTATTTAATTAAGTTCTGATCCTGTTTAAAGTTTGTTTTATTTAATTAGGTTCTAACAATGTTTAAAGCCGTTTTATTATTATTTATTTAATTTAGTTTGTGTTAAAAGTTATCGAAATGGCGCAGATTTTTACGAACGACCTAAACTCGTCTGATACTTGCAACAGGGCTTAAATATTATAGTACGAGATCCGGCTGCAAAATTATGCGCTCATCGAGTTTTTGCTAAAAACCAAATTTTTACATACATTTATGATTGGGAGAAAATATATCTACCAGGGTGCCTATCAAAATGTGGTCGCCAGTATTTTTAATTAAATTATTATTAATTGAAGTAGTAAAATAATGAGAGTTCCTCCTTCTCCTTCTCCTAACCTTCTTATAGCACGATTTAAAATAATTTTTAAGATTTAAGCCTACTTTTGATCAGTTAACAATATAAAATAAAAATCCTTTAGTTTTATTTTGAAATGTTTGTATTAAATAGTGCAGATAATAACCAGTATGCCAGCTGTAAAAAGAAAAAAAAAGTCAATTAAAAAAGAATAAGCATTCTAAAAAATTTAAATTTGAATGTCCAAATATGCCTAGAAATATTTAAAATCAAAACAATAGGTGGAATTAGAAATTGTAATCATCAATTTTGCATAACATGTATAGAGGAGTGGTCAAAAAAAAACAAGATACTTGTTTCATATGTAGAAAAACATACACGTATATAGTTACCAATTTCAAAACTAAAGAAGTTTTAAAATAATTTTAAAGATTTTTTAAAAAAATTATTTATTATAAAAAACAAATTATTAATGGAAACCTTATTTGTTTGTGTTGAGTTTAAATTTAAAAAAAATATATAGTCCGGAGAGAAATTTTCTATAATCGGAGTTTCAGTACAGTGGAAATAGGTATTTGAGAAATATTACTAAACTGTGAATCTTGCAGAAATTGCAAAGTATTTGATTTTTGACCACATGGTATAAAAAATTCATCGTCATCACTGGAATCATAATCCGTGTGATCTGTATAATTTAAACTATTTTTTAATTTATTAAATATTAACGTTTAATTAAAAAACACCTTGTATAATGTAAAAAACTTTATCAGCCATAATATTTTATTTCTCGTAAACAATTGATTTTATCAATGTCAATCAAAAATACGTTTTTTTGAGTTTGAGGTTAAAGCTATCTAAAAATAATATTGTTGAGCCTTAATCATACAGGGTGTTCAAATATTGCAATTATTGTGTCAGAGCTAGTCCGTCTCTGGCAAACTAAATAGACCAAATATGATTTAATGGGATCATTTTAAAAATATTAAATTACGCCCAGTATTTTAAAAGTTATTAAAAAACAACGATTTTCAAGGGCTGCCGTTATGTACCTGTATCTCCAAAGGGGACGGTCGTAGAAAAAAGTTTATGGGAACTTGTCATAATATTTTTAGGTTTTCTATAAGACTCCAAAGGATTGCCCACATATTCTGAGACACCCTATATATTCTCGTAATCATAAATGTATGTAAATATTGGGTTTTTAGCAAACTCTTGATAAGCGACTAATTTTGCAGCCGGATCTCGTACTACAAGTAGAAACTTTGGACGAAAATTACTCGATAACAAATACTGTGATTCAAAATTTTTATAAATTAAAAAAAAGTTTTAATCATATAGATCAAAAGGATTATGATTCCCGTGATGACAATGAATTTTTAATACCTTGTGGTCCAAAATCAAATTTTTTACAAGATTCACAGTTTAATAATATTTCTTAAACACCTATTTCCACTTGTACTGAAACTCCGGTTATAGAAAATTCCTCTCCCGACTATAGCTTTTTTTAAAATTTTAAATCAACACAAACAAATAAGGTTCCCATTAATAATTTGTTTTTATAATAAATAAAAAATGTTAAAAAGGTTCAATTAAAATAATTTTAAAACTACTTTAGTTTTGAAATTGGTAACTATATACCTGTATGTTTTTCTACATATGGGACATTTATCTTTTTTTTTTGACCACTCCTTTATATATGTTATGCAAAACTGATGATCAGAATTACTAATTGCACCTATTGTTTTTGTTTTAATTATTTCTAGACATATTGAACATTTAAATTTAGTGTTTTAAGAAAGCTTATTTTTATTTAATCGACTTACTTTTTTTCTTTTTACAGCTGGTATACTAGTTTACATCTGCACTATTTAATACAGACATTTCAAAATTAAGCTAAAGGATTTCTAATTTATATTCTTAGCTAGTCAGTAGGGATAAATCTTAAAAATTAATTTTAAATGGTGCTATGAGAAGGTAAGGAGAAGAAGAAGGAGAAACTCCCATCAGTTCACTACTTGAACTAATAATAATTTAATTTAAAATACTGGCGGCCACATTTTGATAGGCACCCTGGTAGATATATTTTCTCCCAATCATAAATGTATGTAAAAATTTGGTTTTTAGCAAAAACTCGATGAGCGCATAATTTTGCAGCCGGGCCTTTGACTATTACTGTTAATATTTTGCGATCAGAAACATTAAGTTTAAGTATATTAAAATGTGATTCGCCAAGTAAACATGTGCTTATAAGACGGTGGTCTTTATTTTTTACAGTTTATGAAAGTTGGTTTTTATGTTAATAAACAAAAATGGCAAATTATATTTTCTGTATAATAAGTAAACTATTATGCTTTTGCTTATATCAATAATAATTTTCTTTAATTTTTAAATTCCAAATTACCCTTAAGAAAATAACTTTGACTAAAAAATTCGAACACATACGAATTTAAAGTTTGGGTATTTTTATTTGCAAGTTTTTCTAGTCCTATTTTGACCCTTCCATTACAGTTTGAAGTATCCGACCCAATATTTGGAGAACCTAATTTTATAAATCGGATCAAGTAAATTTCTTTTTAGGCTGTTTACTTTGTAAGGGTGAATTGAACACCGATGTTTGATTTTGTTGGACAAATCCCAAAATCTTGACAAGTGCTAATAATAAGAAAGTCGAATAATTTGTACTATTTAAATATACTTAAACAAGAGTTTTGCAAAAATAAAATACAATGATATTCATTGTATTAGAACACATAATTTATGTTAACCACAAAATATGTATCAAGTAGGATATATCAGATTTACAACGACGTTTTGTTTTTGGTAAACCATCATCCACTTTATTTTTTTAAATACGGCCTTAAATTTTTTATTTATTTATTTTTTTTAAACCCCATGTTATCCCAATTACAAGAATGTATAACACTTAATTAATTACTTCAGACAGATTTATTAGATGATACCACATTTTCCTTTGATCTATTTTAGGACAACTTAAGCGGTATGGGATAGGGTAAGCTTTTAGCAAAACGCTTTCCAGCTAGAAAGGAAAAACTGTAATATCCGTTAGTTAAAGGATAAAACTTAAAAATTTAAAAATTATTTAAGACCTCTCATGATTTTACCTTATAAGAAACCTTAATAAACTGATAAAGATTCAACGATGTGCAAGCCTGTCTTAAGTTTTGACTTGCATTTCCCAAACTACTTTTAAGCATGAAATGATGGTAATTCTATAACCAAAGCTTTTCAAATAGAAATAAATATACAAGATTATTATAAAGTAAGGGATATTTTCCGGATTTTTAACAAACTAAGTTAACAACAAAATGTGAAAGAAAATCGATTACTTAAATAATGGGATTTCATATGTCCAACAGTGGTTAACGCAAATGTTTGATATGTCGTCCAATTTGCTGATGTACAATTACCAATCGTTCCTCCAAATTGTACACAGCGTTATTTAGCATTTCTGGTTGAATTGCAGCAATTTGCTCTCTAATAGAGTGTTTTAATTCCTCCAGCGTTGTTGGTCGTGTTCTAAATTTTTAAAATAGCCCCACAGCCAGTAATCCGCTGGATTAAGATCAGGCGATCTTGGAGGCAATGAATTTTCTAAATGTCTGCTTATAACAAGACCTTAAAAAACAGCAGTTAACAATTCTTTAACTGGTCGGTAAATATGCGGGGGTGCTCCGTCCTGCATAAAAATCATATTGTCAATTCCTTGGTGCTCGTTTTGTATACGTGAAATGGCATAGTAACATCTGCAGGTATCGTTCGCCAGTAACAGTTACAGATACGGCCTCTCCATTCTGAATCTCCTCAAAGAAGTATGGATCAATGATAAAATTAGCTGTGAAACCGCACCAAACGGTGACTTTCTTATCATGAAGACCTTCCTGAGGGATTTCATGTCGATTATCTGTTGACCATATTCTACAGTTTTGCCTATTGACTCCACCATTTAAAGAGAAATGGGCCTCATCTGTCCATAAAATACGGGATAGCCATTCGGGTTTAATTTCCCCCTGAGCCAATATTCGTAAAGAAAAATCATACCTGATAGGAAAATCGGCATCTTTTAATTCAAACAGCAGTTTTAGTTTATTTGGATACAATTTTAGAATTTTCCGTAAAATTTTCCAAACCGTGGTGTATGGCATTTGCAGTCGTTAGATATTAAATTCACACTACTGATTGCTAGCGGATTAATGTTGGCTATGTTTTGATTTTCCCGAAGAACTTCTGCAACTTGAGCATCGCTAATTCTTGGTCTTCCTGATCTCGGTAGGTTAGTTACAGCCCCTGTTCTTTCAAATTTGCTAATCAAATTACTATACGCTTTCATTTGACAAGGCCCTGCTCTCAAACCCAGTTTTGTACGGAATCTTCGTAATCCAAGCAGTGTAACTTCTACTTCATTCGTAATACCATTGTACTAAATTAATTCTTGTTCGTAGATCCATATAATTAAAGTTTAATTTGATAATAATTTTATAAGTTGCGATGAATACGTCTGACAACTGTTGACAGCAGTTGACACGACAACTGTTTTGTTTCCCATAGATACAGTAAAATCCAATTATAGATTCAATTTACTTTTTGCTACTAGCTTAATTTTTTAGAATTATATAAGACTTTAAAGTATACCCCTTACTTTATGATGACCCCATATTGTTTAGTTTTTTTTTCTTTATAAATAATTAATAAATAAGGACGTAAATTTATATTTTTAAAATTAAATAGAACTGTAGTTGAACCTATTGTTTTGGTAAATAAAATGTTTATGATATCAAAACAAAAATTATATACGTTTGATAATCTTGATAATTGGGAATATTTAACCTTTTTATGTTAGAACTTGAATTAAATATTGCCATAATATTAATTACTCTGTAACGGCAGTTTTAAATGTTATACAACATGTTCAAGATTAGGAGGGCCAGTATGGGGATCTCCAAAACGGTAAGAGATAGGTGAGTAGTTTAAATTTGCGTATTGGGGAGCTCAATAATATACCGTTGTAAAATTGAAGGTCTCTTTCGTACTTCCAGAAATATGGCCGAAAAACTGAAATTTTCGATTTTAGTTTTAATTTTTTTACGAGTTTGTTTCAAAAGTTAGAACCAATCTAAAAATACATTTTTATTGGAACATTTTGCGCTTCATCCATTGGCGAAGTCATTTTTTTACGACGTTTCTTTTTCGATAAAACATCATCAACTTTATATTTTTAATACGACTTTCGATGTTTATTCCATTTTTTTAAAGCAGTTTCAATCCCAATTACAATGATGTATAACACTTGTTTTTTTTTGTTAAATAAACACATTTTCCATAAAAGACAATGAGTTAGACAAGGAACGCACATCATTTGTTAAAGGGGCGTTCCATATTTGTTAAATAAATATTAAGTGTTATACTTTTTTTTAATTGGGATAATAGGGGGTTCAAAAAAACCAAATAAAAAGCCCAGGGCTGTATTTAAAAATATAAAGTTGATGATGGTTTACCGAAAACGAAACGTCGCAAAAAAATATTTCATCAATACATAAAGCGCAAAAAGTTTCTATAAGAATGTATTTTTAGAAATTTTTCTAATTTTTAAAATAAACTAGTTAAAAAATAAAATCGAAAATCAAAAATTTTAGTTTTTTCACCATTTTTCCGGAAGAACAAAATAAAACTTAAAATTTTCAACGTTATATTATTGAGCTCTCCAATACGCAACTTTGCCAAATTTATACTACCCACCTATCTCTTACCGTTTCGGAGATCCTCATCCTGTCCCTCCTTATCTTGGACACGCTGTATGTCATTTATTAAAGTCATTTATAAATAAGAAATAAAAAAACAGTTTGTTTTTTTATTCCGGTCACAAAGCTAAAATTATCTTTTAAAATTTTTATTGGTCCATAAAAATTTTACAGTACAGAAAAAGAAATAACTGAACCAAAATATATTGCATTGGTGTAAAATCAGTAACCATGGTTAAAAACGCAATTGATCAATTGCGAAATCCTTTTTTCATTTGCTTGTGCTTATGTAATTCCTTAAATAAACTGGCCAAATAAAGGGAAATTTAGAATATTGCTTTTTAACAAAAAAAATATCAAAATATTAGAGAGCGGTAAAAATAATATTACTGTCCAAAAAACCATCTGTCAAAAAAAAAACAAATATAGGAATTATATTAGGTATAATATAATATTTGTCACATACCGGGTGGTGCGTCGCCAAGCGAAACATAGGAAATCCCATGTGAATTTTAAGGGGGTTCATTATTGGCTACCCTGTACATTTTACAGAAAAAATGCAAGATAACTTTTTAAAGAGACCAATCTAACAAGCCCTTGTACTAAGTTTCAAAAAATTTTAATAAGCGAATCTTGAATCATTTCATTAAATGTAATTGCAAAATTACCAAATTATCGGTTCAGGTAAAACCAAACAGGCACCATTAAAATGAATATTGTCCCTGACCTGACGAAAAGTGTCAATAAATCATTGACAGTCGGTATTTGAAAAAAAATATGAATTATTTAATCTACGAAAAAGTATCCATAATAAAGTGGCATTATGCGGGAGACAGTTTTAGAGCAGTATCTGAAATGTTTTCAGTTTATGTCCCCACCAAGCTCATTCCGTCTATTTCAACTATTGAACGTATTGTCAGTAAGTTCAAGTCCAAAGATATCGTAATAAATAATTGTAAATTTTCAACTCAGGATATCGAAAATAGAGCCAAAGAAGGAAAAATATATCTTAATATTCTACTGAGCGTAGAGGAAAACAAAATGGTTAGCACGAGGGTTCTTGGGCAAGAAGTGAATAAACATCATACAACGGTATTGCGCACTTTGAAAAAACACACATATTATTCGTATAAATTCGAAAAACATCAAGAGCTGCAGGAAGGAGATGAAAAGCGACGAATGATATTTTGTTTTGAAATGATGAAAAAAGCAAATAACGATTGGAATTTTTTAAGAAATATTTGTTTTACCGATGAATGTACATTCACCCTCCACAATGAACCAAATGTTTAGAATTACCGGTATTGAAGCCAAGAAAATGAACATCTCTTTGTTTATACTCGGACACAATATCCACAAAAAACAAATGTATTCGTGAGAATTATCGGACACCATATCATTGGACCTTTTTTTATGGACTATAACCTGATATCAGAAACCTATTTAGACTTATTTTAAAATCAAATTGGACCCGCCTTGGAAGAAATTAATGACTTTGGACTCGAATTTTTTGACAATACGTTTAATGGTTTAAATGAACCAGATAGTCATGATGGGAAAATAAATTGAAAATATTTCAGATACTGCTATTGGTTTAATTAAATTCTAGTATGATAAAATTCTTTTTTTATTGATCGATAGTAATAATTGTTATTAGTTAAACTTAATTATTACATTAAATCAAAAGTTTGATAAAAAAATAATTTTAACGTGTCTTTTATTTCAAATGTAATGGATGTGAGATTGATGAAACGAAAAAAAACATTCCTTGTATTCGGCTGTACGTTTTGATTTGACAAAGCCTTATAACAAATTGTTTGCTGGTGGCTGGTGCCTTTGGTTTTACCTGAACCAAAAATTGGGTAATTTTGCAATTACATTTAATAAAATAATTCAAGATTTGCTTATTAAAATTTTTTGAAACCTGGCACGAGGGTTTGTCAGATTGGTCTCTTCAAAAAATATTTTACATTTTAGCCAGATATGCAGGCTTTTTTACAAAAGATGTAAGAACGCTAAATGGCCAAAAATAAGACAAAAATGTTTTATACAAGTTGCTCCAAAACGGCCCCAATGTTAGGATAAAAGTTGTATAAGAAAAAAAATTAGAATCGGGATTTTCCCTTTATTTTTTAGTTGAGTTCTTTTATTCGTATAGAACTTTAAACGAAATACACCTTTTGATGATAAAGTTTTGTCACTTTTATTGACTAGCTTCGATTAATTTTATTATTATTTTTTAACATTTTTTGGTCATAACTATTTTAGTATTGATACTATTGATAATTTGGTACACGGAATTTGTACCTGCTTTATTCCACATACAAAAATACTCATAAAATAGCTTGATAAAGTTAACGGCTTCCAAGATTTTTTAATTTTAAACGGGTGTGGTACGACACGAATATTATTTAAAATTAATATATTATATTATATTTTTAAAAAAATCAATAAAACAAAGTTTAAATACATGTTGTCTGTCCTTTAAATTTAAATATTACACTTTTCATTCCATATAGATTTATTTTTAGAATATCTCGAAAACCGTTAAGTTTATCGAGGTATTTCAAGAGTACCTTTTTTATAAAGAACAAAGCAAAGAATAAGAACCATGTACCAGATTATTAATAATACCAATACCGAAAAAGTTATGAAGAAATAATGGTAAAAAAGATTAAAATAGCTCGAAACTACGCCACCATAATAGTACCAAAGGTGTATTGCGGTCAATGTTCTAACTGTACCAAGTTTTATTAGAATTAAAAAACCTGTTTTAAAATCAGAAAAAATCGCAATTCTAAAAGATTTTCTTTTACATCCTGGCGAAGAAAATTGCCATTAGGTGTTGTCCCCTGTTTTTTGATGCACCCTGTAAATCACCTTTGGATAATAAAATTGTAGAAAACATAACCGTATGTTTAATATGGGAATGTGTATTGGTTAGTGTACCTCCTTAATCGTTTAAAAGATAACTTTAATTCAAAAAATTTCTTTGTCTCATATTCTCCTCCTTCCACCTCTCCATATAATGATCAAGGCCTCAACAAGGGCAGAGGCACTAAGACTGGAGGGTGGAGGTTGGTGGAGGACGAGGGGAGTGACATCATGGGCGAAGTGAGAACTGTGGCTTTTTCGATGAAGCAGGATAGCATCCCCCCAGTAATCTACTTAGACCTCATGCACAAGGTGGACATGGCATCGGCGGATGACTGGACTCACAAACGCTGTGGGACACCAAGCGAAGGAACGCGAATACAGATGGCTCGAGGAAAGGAGGCCGCACAGGTTTCGGTTTCTATGTAGAAAGGACGAACTACAAGTTCCATGGAACAATGGGAAAATATGCAACCGTATTTCAGGCGGAAGTTATGGCAATAGCCAAAGCCATAGAATACTGCCTTAATAAAAGATACAGGGGAAAAATAACTATATGTACTGACAGTAAGACAGCGATCGGGGCGCTAACAAATACAGTGCACAGATCAGAACTTACGAATAGATGTAGGAAAGCAATTAATAAACTAACGAAAATCGCCAGAGTCACCCTGCAATAGGTCCCTGGACACAAAGGGATCCCGGGGAATGAAATGGCTGACAAACTCGCCAATTTGGAAGGGCCTACCGATGAACATAAAGGACTTCAATAGGGTGCAAATGAGAAACCTGATGACAGGTCATTGTAGAAACAGACACTATACTGTAAGCAAAACGACAACACCATATCAGTGTAAAAGCAATGCATACATAAGGGACAATACAGGTTGACGAAACCTGTGTATGCTTAAGGATTGGTGTAGAGCATAATGGGCTTAGGCCTCAGTGCTCAGGGCACCAGCGAGGGAACTCACCATGATACAATAGAGATAAGATAGATATATTCTTTAACCAAAGCGACGCCGACAGGTTAATATTAAATTACTCCGAACTATTAAAGGACCCCGCAATAAACCAGTAGATAAGAAAACCGCCAAATTAACTAAAATTTTGTCTAAAGATAGTTTTTACCATGTTGATCAAAAGTCGCATTTAGAGTTCTTCGAAGGACAACTGAATAACTCTTCTAAGTTGGCATTTCATTTTAGTAATATCATCAGACTAAGTTAGGGTATAGAGGATTGGTATGGTCACTAAATCCAAATATGGTATTCATAGGTTCATGCAAGATCATTTCCAGGTTCTTTTTAAGGTTACTTGAAAGTCAAATTAAGAATAAATGGTAAGAAACATATAACTAAAAGAAGGTTTTTGGACTCGCCGAATCTGATTTTGATATTCGCTTAACATTGCAGTGTCACGTAGAGGGCTTAAAAATAAAGTTTGCTGTCATTTAATTAACATTTAAATTTAACCGCATTTATTTTTGTCTTCGCCACTTCGTCTCTTTTGTGCGAGTATTTTAAAGTTGTGGTTTCTCTTAATTGTTACACGGAAAGTTACAGGATAAGCTTTTATAAAATTAAACAACTTTATAAACATAGGTTCTTTTTTTTATATCTTATATATTTGATGCCAACATTAATATTACAGAGTATAGTCGAGGCAATAAAGCACTCAATTTCTTGCACTAAGACTGATCGAAATGCGGTTTTTTGCATTCGTTTTCAAAAAAAAAATGTAAAAAAATGTACCTACTTTGTAACTTAGGGGAAACTGGCCTAAAATGACATACTTGGATAAAACGGTATAGGGCTTGTTTTAAAATTCGCGCGCAAATTACATATCAAATGAACATACAGGAAGCCTGGCAACTATGTTGGCTATTAGCTTTGTAGCGGAGAACAGCGTAGTATGCGCCAAGCAATATTTGAAGAGGTGGTTGTGTTTACGAGCGGTTAAAAATTTTGTGTCCAAACATTTAAAGTGTGTGTAATTTCACATAGGACGACCTTAGTCGAAATCTGTAAGGTATGTGTTTGTTATTATATAGTTGTGCGTAAACTGTGATTATAAGCTGAATTTAAAATATAAGCACGCTACTTAGAAATGAGGTTATCGGTAGATTGTCATGTTCCGGTAAAACGGCATACATACATACAGGGTAAAATGGCATGCGACCCAAAAAGTATGCCGTTTTAGGCTATAGTATCTTTCCACATTTAGTTATTTTTTGTGATATATTTTTTCTTTACAGAAATGGTTGGTAGTTATATTAGAAAAACTGAAAGACAAAATTGGGATGAAAATGCAATGAAAAATGCTATACGGGCCGTTCAAAATCAGGAAATGGGATGGCTAAAAGCTTCAAAGACATTTGGTGTCCCTTTCACGACACTAAGAAGAAGGGCTACAAACGCTAATAAAAATATAAAACACTGCGCAAAAGGTGTTGGTAGGCTCTCTACAACATTTACACAAGATCAAGAAAGAATGTTGGTTGGCCATATTAAGTTATTAGAACAACGCCTGTTTGGACTTACGTGTGATGACTTACGACGTTTAGTTTATGACTGGGCGGAAGCCAATAAGATTGATCACAGATTCAACAGAACTACCAAGCGAGCTGGATGGGACTGGCTTAGAGGCTTCAGAAAACGTAATCTGGATCTTTCCTTACGAAAACCCGAAAACACTTCGATAGCTCGTGCAATGGCCTTTAATAAACCAGTCATAACTAAATTTTTTCAAGTATATGAAGAAGTTATCGACAAGTACAAAATTACGCCAGAAAGAATATATAATGTGGATGAGACGGGATTGTCAACCGTCCAAAATCCAACAAAGATATTTGCAAGCAAAGGAAAAAAACAAGTTGGTACGCTCGCTGGCGCGGAAAGAGGCATTCACATTACAGTTGTTTGCTGTACAAATCCTAGAGGCAATTACATTCCTCCAATATTTATTTTTCCCAGGAAGAACTGGAAAGAAGGGCTACTGAAGGAGCTCCGACAGGTTCCATAGGTTTCCCCAGGAATCTGGCTGGATGACTGGCGAGCTTTTTGTTAAATGGATGTGCTTTTCCCAAAAAATTTAGTCGTGCAACTAATGAATCACCTGTGGTATTGGTATTAGACGGACATGTCAGCCACAAAAATTGGCAAGTTCTACAATATGCCAAAGAAAATGGTATAATACTAATATGCTTGCCTGCTCACTGTAGTCACCGCATCCAACCACTTGATGTATCTTTTTTTGCACCTCTCAAAACATACTTAAATCAGGAGATGACAAAACAAATTAGATCAAATGACGGCAAGCCAATATCACAAATGCAAGTTGCTAAAGTTTTCGTTCAGCATATGAAAGAGCAGCTACTGTCGAAAACGCAGCCAGTGGTTTTAGAAATGCCGGTCTCTGGCCCGTGAATCCTGATATTTTTCCGGAACATTTGTTTGCACCTTCTAGTACAACAGATCAGCCCAATCTTGCTGATACTAACCAATTAGTTACACTAACAGTCGAATCAAATTTGGACGAACAATCTAATGTAAGAACGGCACATAATACAGAAATTGAAAAAGGAAAAGAGGAAACCATGGTTTCGCTGACAACGCTAAGTCCCATACCATCGACATCTAGAACGTCTACCACGAAGCGTAAGAAAACTCCTACAGTACTAACTAACAGCCCTTTCATGGCGGAAATCAAGGAAAGGGAGATTGAAAAATCCAAGAAAAAAATCAGACAATCAGCACGACAAGTGAAGAAGCTTTTGGGAAATATATCCCAGCGATGCATTCGAAGTAGAATTAGAGTTTACGGGTGAAATATTTGAGAAAGAAAAAGACAACGATGATGCGTTTTGTTTATTTTGTGGAGAATCATTTTCTAGGTCGAAAGCAAGAGAGGTGTGGTTAAAATGTTCCAAGTGCAATGAATGGGCCCATGATGAGTGTGCTGGTGTTAGCCCCAAAACAAAATTTTACATTTGCGATGTGTGTAAATAGTCTATGCCATTTTGCCCTGTATTATTAAGTTCGCATATATTTGTATTATTTTTTATATTTTCAAAACCAGTATTATTTTTAAAATAAGTGTTTTTGTATCTTTTTCTAGCAGTATAATAAGGACTGTTGAAAAATTGGGATTTTTAGAGTTTATTTTATTTTTTTATCCATATATGCCATTTACCCACATTGGTGTGGGTAAAATGAATAATGCAACCAACTTCTAAATAAATATTTCTCGAAAATCTGAAACTTGTCGTCTTTTTTGGTATAATCTTCCCGACAACAATTAAAAAAGCAATGTAGAGCATAATTTACATTTGGAAAATGCTCATTTCAAAAAAATATATAGTAATTTTAAAAAAGGGTATGCCATTTTAGGCCAGTTTCCCCTATACAAACCGCAAATTGTATTGCTGCAGCCAAAATTGCATTCAAAAAATGCATTGTTTTGAGATGGCTTTTGAAAGATTTAAGAACTTTGTAAAAATCACGACTATGATGTTCAAATTAACCCACAGCCGACCTGGAGCTCAAGAACGCCGATGAACGTTATCTCCGTGGGACTCACCTAAAATTCACGTGGGAAAGGAGCGAAACTTGACGTCCGGGGAATTTTTGGGTCACTAAATTCAAATATGCCATCCGCGAAGACTTCATGGACACCTGGTGCACCGGAATCTGGACGCGGACCTCATCTCCGAAGGGTTTCCTTACACCATTGAAAAAGACGTACCGAAAATGGTTATGGGTTTTTTTTTGGGGCGCTGAATCCGAATTTCACGTCGAAAATGCCCCTCTGAACACCTGGTGCACCGGAACCTAGACGCAGACCTCATCTCCGACGGTTTTCCTCACACAATTGAAAAAGATGTACCGAAAATCGTTATGGGGTTTTTTTTTTGGGCGCTGAATCCGAATTTCACGGCGGAAACGACCCCCCGAATACCTGGTGCACCGTACCTAAGAAAAAATTTTAAAAAATATATAAAATATGGAAATAACTTTTAAACTAAAATTTGATTTTGGCAAATAAACAAATTTTAAAATAAAAATAAAAATTTACAACTTTAACATGACGGACCATCAGGTGTTTAAGGAGTCGTTTTCGATGTAAAATTTGAATAAAGCGCCCCAAAAAACACCCCTACAATGATTTTTGGGCTATTTTTGGTGATCTTGTCAGGAGAATTCTCGGGGATGACGACCACGTCCAGGTTCCGAAGCACCAAGTGTCCGGGAGGTGTTCGCCCATGCCACATTTAAATTCAGCGACTCAAAAAAAACCCCGGGCGCCAAGTTTCTTTCCTTCCCCGAATGAATTTTGGGAGAGTCCCACGGAGATGAAGTTGATCGGCGTGCCTGAGCTTCTGGTCAGCTGTGGGTCAATTTAAACATCATAATCGTGATCAGCGAGCTCGAACATCCCTAAGAACCCGATTTGGGTCAGTTCTGAATTATATTTACAAAGTTATTAAGTCTTTCAAAAGGCGTAGTAAAAAGTGCATTTTTGGCTGCAGCAATGCAATTTGCGGATTGTATAAGTCACAAAGTAGGTACATTTTTTACAAAAAATTTTTGAAAGCGAATACAAAAAACCGCATTCCGATCGGTCGTCAAAAAATTCCGAACTTTTGGCTTTTTTAGTGCTTCATTACCTCGACTAGTATTACAAAATACAAACATAAGTTCTTTTTTTAAATCTTATCAATTTAATACCAACAATATTATTACAGAGTAATATAATTTTAATTTAATTAAAAATTATATTTTTTTTATACAAAAAAAATTTATAGGAACACTCTATAATTGCGGTTTATTAAAAAAAGGTTTTTTCTAATTATTATTTACTTTTAACAAACTTTACAATGGCGTTAAATGTCAGATTTATAAAATAGTAACACGTAAACAGGATATTAATGGAAAGCTATAAACTTTATTGTTTGGATAACGCTACAATGAGAACATAACCTAATTAAAATATTTTATTGGATTAAAACTAATTTCAATTTTATTAATGGTATAAAATTCGAAGTTTCATGCAGCTGCTGTAAATCAGCGATTTACGTTTAACGAAAAATATGGAAAAAATATAAATCATACTCAGTAATAGTAAGTTAATTCCAAAATATGGCCCATGACAAGGAACTAATAACGAAAGATTAATGATGTATGTTTTATGGAGAAAATTTATTTTATACTTCCACTGTTTTTTATATTTAAGTCTATACTAAAAACATTTTTATGCTGGGTATACAGATCTGTTAGAACCTTAGATTTTAGCATAGATTGCCATAAGGTTTTATCACTAAAACGGAAATTTCTAATAAGTTAAGTTAAATCTTTTAAAGGCACTAATATAGCAGCAAAAAAAATAAAGTAAATTATTTATTTTTTCTTAAATAATTTTCAGTTAGGTATTTCATTGACATTAAGGCGATGTCTAACTCACTTTTTAACAGTATTAAATTAAAGTTAGCTGGACATTGCAAGAAACCTTTTTTCCATTTGCTGGCCTTTTTAAACATTTTTTTAACGTAAAGTTTTCTAGGGATTATCGTTTTATAGTAATACTAAAAAGTAAAATATTATAAGTGGAAAAATAATATTCCTATCCCTAAATAATTACACAGCCCTACAAACAAAAAGTTAAAGGTCCAAAAGACTTGACCCTGGTTTCTTTATGTTTTTGGGGTGGCTGAATCCGAATTCGGGGTCAGTTGAAAACCATCAGGTTAGGTCAAGGGAATTTCAAGGTCAAATTTTTGAGGTCGCTAAATACGAATCAGTGGTTAGTTTGATCTCATCGGGTCATGGTCAAGAGATAGTTTAAGTTTAAATTTGCAAAATTATAATTTTACAGATTTGACTACGGATTTGTATTCAGCGACCTCAAAAACATATACAATGTACACTCGTATTCACTTTTCAAATTTTTGCACGTAACAGTGTTGCCGATGTATTGAATAATTTTTACTCTGGAGTATAATTGCTACTTGACTTTTCTTTAGGCATTTTTTGTGACAGTGTACTTACATAAAGTAAATATATATATTTTTTTAAATTCAGATCTTATTATCATAAATATTAGTAACTAACCTTATTGGCTCTTATGTTAAATTATTATCTACTAACCTAAGGGCCTTTTATAACGTATACAATAATTTATTAGGAATTTTTTAGTTAATATTTTGAACGTTACGGTATTCCATTAATTATAAAAATAGTTTATTTTATAAAATGATTAAGTACAAGGTGTTTAATCATATTTTGAATTTCATTCAAGATGTATTTAATTGGTAACATCAATTTTTATAGTGTACTTGGTTTTCTGGAAATATCAATTTAATTTAAAAAATATTTGTTTATTATTTGTGAAAATTTCCCTTTTTTATATAGTATAAAGAGCTAGCCGCTTTTGCATATATACAGGGTGTTACTTAATGGTATGTCATAATTTGAAGGAGGCATTCCTGGATCGATTTTAAGTCGAAAAGTTCATATAAACGTGGCCCTAAAATGCTTAGTTATTAAGATACAGGGTGTTAAAGTTTTATTTTGCTTTCGTTTTTCTTAATTATTCTTTAACAAATGACCTAGCGGTACAAAATTTGGGATCTGGGGGTTTTCTGAGGCGAGAAATTTAAATTCGTCCACGCTTTTGATGTTGCTACTTTTTTAGATGTCGTAACTTTTTTTAAGCTTAGAATATTGACCTGTTTATTAAAAAATAAGTTACTATAAATCCATCTGCATCAAAAATGTATACTTTATTTAAGTGTCTAGGAGTAGCCGTTCTCGAGATAAACACACTTTAAAGGATCCCACAATTTTTTTATGGAAAATGAATTTTGGCCAATTGTTTTCAAACCTTGCATAGTGGTAGTTCTTAACACGGTGATCAAAAGTCTTTTAGGGCACAAAACCGAAACGCTCAACCCCCAAAATCACCCTCAAAAGTCACTGGGGAATTGGGGACCTTTGAGGGTGATTTTAGGGGGTTGGAGGCGTTTTGGCGTTTGTGCCCGAAAGACCTTTAATCATCGTGTTAAGAATTATCACTATGCAAAGTTTGAAAGCAATTGGCCAAAATTCAGTTTCCTAAAAATTTGGGATCCAAAGTGTGTTTATCTCGAGAACCGCTGCTCCTAGAGACTTAAATAAAGTATACATTTTTGATGCAGATGGATTTATAGTAACTTATTCTTTAATAAACAGGTCAATATTCTAAGTTTAAAAAAAGTTACGACATCTAAAACAAGTGAGGTAGGCCGTAGCTGGCGCCCTCTACTAGCAACATCAAAAGCGTGGACGAATTTAAATTTCTCGCCTCAGAAACCCCAGATCCCAAATTTTGTACCGCTAGGTCATTTGGTTAAAGAATAATTAAGAAAAACGAAGCAAAATTAAAACTTTAACACCCTGATCTTAATAACTAAGCATTTAGGGCACGTTTATATGAACTTTTCGACTTAAAATCGATCAGGAATGCCTCCTTCAAATTATGACATACCATTAAGTAACACCCTGTATATATATTGTTACGGACTTTAGTTAGTGTTTAGTTATTAGAAATATAAAAGGTTAGAATTATTTTATTTAGGTTAATAATTTATTTAAAATAGGTTACCTTAGTTTTTCCCTTTTTCGACGGTCATTGCGGATTATCCTGAGGGCGCTGGAAACATCCTTTTTACACTTTTCTTACATCCTGTAGTAAAAGAATCCTTCTAGCTAATTCTAGACTTTTCCAGACTTTTCCATTCTTTTCCACTTCACTATAAAAAGCGCGAGGAAAATCCGCACGGGCCAGTTTAGTTTTGTATTCCGACGGGATAAGAAGTTGACAGGCAGTTAAAGGTTAAACAGTTGTCATTATTACGTTACGTTAAAGTGTTACCACAGAAACGTTTGTAAACCAGATATCCAATAAAAAGGTGTAAAACCAGGATTCGTGTTTTCATACGGGGTGTCACGGAACATTTGGTGTCAGAAGCGGAACGAGGACCTACAAGAAAGTGAAAGCGATTAAAAATCTTTGAATGCCTATTGAGACCAGACAGCAAACAGCAGCTATGGAAGAATTAACCGCACTGATGAAGCAAATGATGGCCAGCCAAGAAGATCTGAAGAAAGAAATGAAGACCAGCCAAGAAGATCTGAAGAAAGAAATGAAGACCAGCCAAGAAGATCTGAAGAAAGAAATGAAGACCAGCCAAGAAGATCTGAAGAAAGAAATGAAGACCAGCCAAGAAGATCTGAAGAAAGAAATGAAGACCAGTCAAGAATCCATGAAGAAAGACCTAAAGGAAGAAATGAAGAGAAGTCAAA